>CAIGRB010014044.1:0-19356 GCA_903798255.1 Fraxinus quadrangulata
ATTAATTAATTATATATTTTATTAGTAAATATATAAAGTTCACAGATCTATGCAATTTGGTCACATTTCAAAAAATTTAAAGTCACAATTCAAAAATTTGATAAGTCACAATTTGTTCATCGATCACAAATCATAAAATTCATAAGTCACACTACTTATTTTATAGTCACAAACATCAAATTAATTGAACATAAATTATATTTAGGTCACAATCTATCAGATTATTGGTCATAAATTAATAATTTTTAGGTCGCACGGCATGTATTGGTCAAATTTTATCTAATACATTGGTCACATATTGTTTATTAGTGTCACACCAATCAAATGATTAGTCACAATCAACCGAATCATTTGTGACCACCGCTTTGCCACTGCCTCCACCGGCAGCACCACCGCCATCGCCGCCCAATAGCAACATCAACATCTAAAACAAACCAACACCAAACCCTCCCGGCACCGCAGTCACCACCCCCAAGACCACCACCGCCAACACGCACAATACAGCAAATCCACCATCATCAACGCGCAAGCACAGCAAATTCCGACCACCACGTACGCACACAAACACAAATACACCACCCCCAAAACCTGACAAAATCGACACCAGATCCACCATAGCCACCAACAAAAATCACTTAACAACACCAACCACCACAATACCACTACCAAAAACCACCACAGCAAACCATCGGCAAAAATCAGCCATACAACCACCACAACCATCCGATAAATCAACTCGAAAAAAAAAATATGTGTCACTGTGAGCAACGGCGGTGGGCCGCCATTGCATACCAGATCGTGATACAAAGGAGGAGAGGAAACAAGTCCTCAAATCGAGTGGTCAGAGTTGCATATCAGATCGCTAGTTGGTAACTGCTGCAGATTAACAAGGACAGAGATGGAGAGGACATTGGGTAATGGTTGTGTCGGGGAGATGTGTGGGATCCACTGCGGCAAGAAGGCCGGAAATAATGGAAGGGAATAGGAACGGTCAGGAAGATGAGTAAATGAACGGACGGGGAGGGAGAATTCTATGTTTATATGTCAGACACACGGTGGCGATTGAGGGGGCGGACGGTGGTGGTTGTGTGTCGCCGTTTGTGGAGAGAGTGGAGAGACAGTGAAAGAGTGGAGAAATAGGTGAGAGACTGTGAGATAGTGGATTTTAGTTTAGGGTTTGATTAGATATAGTTATATAAAAAAAAATGTTTTTAAATTATTAATTGAAACCCGATTTTTGAAATGTTAAACATGTGATCTGATTTGTGAAATTGAAAATCTAATTCCAGGTTTAGGTGTAATTTTTTCATATATAATTGTTGAAAAAGGTGCATAGAGATGCATTGTTGGTAGTAATCTATTCAAGACAATAATTTCGTTCGAAACTATATTGATTTTTGTCAAATCACCAACAATAATACCAAGGGTGATAACGTAAGAATTTTCTTAAGCTCTCATACTAGATTGAATCGCCTATGAGTGTAAATTTTAGTGGTGGGACAGCTATACCACCTATATGGATTGCTTTATGGGTAGGGGTGGGCGTGGTTTAGATCGGATCGGTTTTGATTTTCCTAAGTTTGTTTGAGGTTAGGCCCAAATTAAAATAAATTTATTCATTGATAATTGGAATAAAATGTTCTTATCGCTTACTTGTTTTGTGCAAATCATTTCTATTGTTTAAATTTTGACGTTAGGACCCTCATATCGATCAAACCTTACGCAAATCATCCTTGTCGTCAGTTTCCTCCATTAAAATTTTATAAAATTACGAACTTACCCTCCAAACACAAAGGAGAAAGAAGAATAAAAAAAAATAAGTACAACCAGAGTCCCCAAATTTCTAAAAAGTTCAAATGAGTTTCACTTAAAACAATTTTAAAAAATCATCTTTCCAAATAACCTCAACTACGCCCATACCCCACCCTCACTTGGCCTTCACCGCCACCACGATAATTAAAATAGGATAAAAATTAGAAAATAAAAAATTGTACCATCCAATTCCCCTACCACAACCATCACCATTCATCCTTCCCATCCACCATGTCACTACCCACTCTCCCTCACAGCACCACATCAGAGAGTCGGTGCCCTTCTCTTGAGCCTCCTTTGTCAACTAAAATACTTCATCCCACAACCATTGCTCCGCCATAATTTTTTCAATTATAAATTGTTTTTGAGTAGATTCAGATCCAGATATGTTTGAATCTATATATGATTATGCTTAAATTTAATTTGCAATAAGGAAGATTTGAATTGAACTGTATCTCAGAGAGAAATGAGAATATCAAATCAAAGTGACTATTGAAGTCAATTTTGGTAGCATGGATATGCTATGTGAGAGGTATGAACACACCTATGTACATAAATTATGTACACCAAGAGTTTTCCTTAATTTTTAGGATTTTCTTTTGATTTTGATTAAATTGATGGGAAGTCTGAAGGGGAAAGAGACGAAGTAATGAGATTTCATATCATATCCAAAAAAAAAAAGTGTTAGAGGGAGAGAGTGAGAGTGGGAGTGGGAGAAGTTGTGGTGATGGCTGGTAGTACGGTTTTGGAATTGGATGGGGAAAGACCAACTTTTTTGTCTTTTTATTTTTAATTATATTCTTACTTTTAAAAATTTTTATTCTTTTTTCAATTGTTGAAGTGGTGGTGGTGATGGTCGATAGTAGGAGTGGGGTCGGGGACGAGGATAAGTGAGGTATATTAGGAAGATGAATTGTTTTAAGGACTCGTTTGTACTTTTTGAAAATTTTGGAACTTTGTCGGCAACTATTTATTATTTTTTTTAATTTTCTTTCTTTCTTTCTTTTCTTTTTTGATTATTTGCAAGGGGTAAATTCATCATTTTACAATAATTTAATGGAAGATGACAAGGACGATTTACGCAAGGTTTGATCTATCTGAGGGTTCAAATGTCAAAATTAAAATGATATGGATGATTTATGCATAATAGACAAATGGTAAGAATGTTTTATCGATTACTCTTTTTTTTTTTTTTTTTTTTTTTGACATAATTGATTGAAGATAAGTCTTCATCAACTTCAATTTTAAAATACTCATTTCTGCTGATGATTAACAAAGCAATATAAGTATTTAGAAAATAATTATCCATTTTCTTCAAATAATGTAGTACGTTAATTGCTCTTTTTATTTCTCTTGATAAATAGTACACTAAGACTATCAACTCCGAACATANTGTGTTTTAAACAGTCTAATGATAGAATGGTGCATAGCATTATGTCAATAATTATGACATTGTATCATAATTGATAAAATATACATTAACAGTAAAGAGTGAGAAAAGAAACTAAGGTAGGGTTTTGATTTCTGATTTTTGCGTTTTATGTTTTCAATATTTTGATTTATATATAAATTATAAAATCTTAAAAAATTGTCTTACCACCGGATGGGTTGGATCAAATTGATTGCAAAACCAACAATCCGAACCGAATTATTTATAACTTCATCAACAGGCCAATTTATTCAAATCAATTGTCGGCCAAAAACCTACCAGACATGACTCGATTTGGGCTGTTCGACATTTAGACCAACCCTATTTATGGGGACAACGAGTTTGAATTCGGTCTGATAGAACCAAAAAGAGAGAACTAAAATAAAATAAAATCATTATTCAACCTTAAAACCCGAAAAATAAACAAGAATTGTACAACAAATGAAATACAAGGTCAGCCTTCATTAGAGAAGTTTGTTAACCATTCATAGGAGAAGAAATCGCAATGTTTTGCCGCTCCATCCACCATCTAATTAAAATTATTCCCTCTATATAGGATCTTGTTAGGTTATATATAGATAGCCATAGTGGGATGAGAGAAAGTGCTATCATAGAAATCTTCACAACACTCTCTTCAAGAAAATCAGTTAATTAAAGTAAGAGAAATGGCAAGCATGGCTCTAACCATCACTCTTTCCAAGCTCCAATCAACCGGAGCAGTCATCGTACGCAGCCCATGGAGCTCTAGGGTTTGTGCCGGTGCATTATCTAGACCTTTCCCGGTATAGTACGTCTTGAGTCTAACTGTACTGTACACCTATTTCCTCGATCGTAAAAAGGGAATATGACTAATTTGTGTTCAAATCTATTGACATACTTTTGCAAATGGTGGCATCTTGATCATTTTAAATCCCAGATCATCGAGCTCAACATTTATTTGTTTGTTAATGAATTTTCTGATCTTTTTTGTTCTAAGAAAAATTTACAGGCAAGTAGACGTTTTGCGGCCATGGCTACCTCTGAGGCTGCCGATGCAGCAAAACAAAGCCGCAATGCCCTTAATAGGGGTATTGATGCAGCAAAGACGGGAAGCGAAGAAGCCAAATCCGAGACTGCTACTGCCGCTGAGAATGTATAAGCATCAATGTCCATTATTCCCCCTACACGAGTTCACTGATTGAAATGACTTGTAATAAATATGTTTCTCGTTTCTCATTTCTGTTTCCGTGCAACTTAAATCAGGCTGCTCAAAAGACAAAAGACTTGGCAGGGAAGGTGTCGGACAATGCACAAGATGCTGCTGGGAAAGTGAAGCAAACTGCCCAAGACGCATGGGGTTCAGTTAAGGACACCACACAGAAAATCAAAGACACCGTGGTGGGCAAGGCGGAGGAGTCCACAGAAAACATGAAGGAGTCTATGAGGGAAGGAGCTGCAAAACTCAAGGACAACGTGAAGAATTAGGCACTTTTCCACACTTCTTTTGCAAGATGAAAGATCGACCGATTTAATTACCAATCTTCATTTAATTTTTGTAATAATTTTCCGCTTGATTCTTTGGTGAGAGAATACACAAGAATCAAGTTAACAGATTGTTTCGTGCATTTTTATGTGTTAGTAAGTGATCCATCTTGTACTGCTCATATACTTTGTTTATTGGTTAATTTGGTCAATATTCAAGCTGATGTATGAAGGAAATTTTGAAGCATATGAAAATGAAGAATTAAGCACTTTTTACTCAGTTTTATCTGCTTGTTTAACTTTATTCCTAGTTTTATTGCTTGTTCAATTCGATCACAGCCGCTCTTAATTTGACATACAATTGCAGCCACTGGGTTGAAAAGATCTTGTAACTTCTGTTGGAAAAATTATTGGAAAAATGAGTATGTGGCTGACTTTGGCATGAGTTTTGAGTGGGGCCTACTTGGCTATTTTAGAAGATAAATATTGATTTGTGTTCTCCTCCGTGAGTACATCGAAATCATATATTTATTTGTCAAAATTGATGCTGGGATGAATGAGAAATTGAAACTCAATGTATGTCAATTAAAAGGAGTTTGTAATTGTACCACTTAAAAGGAGTTTATGCTGGTGGGAAAATTAAAAATGTGTTTGTCCCACATAGGAAGTTGCTGAAAATAAAAATCACTTTAAATATAGTTGCACTTCGGAATGGTGTAATCATGTATAGTATAGAGGCTCTCTTCATGTGCTCGCGCAAGGGGTGTGCAAATCACATATCGAAATAAGTTTCGAACCTTGAACTCGTATGCGCACACAAATGTCATATCGAATTGACCAAAAATTAGCCCCTTCGAAGGGCCTACATTTTGGAATTTTTTTTTTTTTTCTAGAATTGACTTTTGATTTCTGAAAATCTAGAAACGTTTGAAACTCCTGTGGTTATTGCCAATGAATTAATGGATATTGTTTATAGAAACGTTTGATACTCTTGCATCGTTTACAGTACTGTACCTCTATTGAATTTTCTAGTTTCGATTTTCTTGGTGGTGATATTGTTCGGGTACTAAATCAGTTCACCGGAGTAAAATCTATGATGCTTCGGACTCTACTATTTTACGATCGAATCTTGGGAAGCAGACGCTCAAATTAAACCTCAAGCTCGTACTGTGAGGGGGCAAACCTGTTTTAAGTAAACTGTGTTCGCACAGGCCTTGATTTGGAATTTATTTTACTGCAATTTAAATTATTTGTTATGTTATTGCTCTATTCTTTTGATAAGTTGTTAATAAGATATTTGTTACATGTGAATATGGTGTCTCTATTACTTACATATATGGTATGTGTAAATTGTAAATCCACTAAGTTGTATATACGGTATCTGTTGCATATATGGTATCAATTTTGCATACACGATATCTGTCTTGCATATACGATATCTGACCTGCAAATACGGTATCTGTCCTGCATATACGGTATCTGACCTGCAAATACTGTATATATCCTGTAAATACTGTATTCGTCCTGTAAATATAATATCGATGCTACAAATACTCTATTTGTCAATATTTTACTCGTTAAGACAGTATTTATCCACTTAGATATACTACCAACAACTTATCGGTTTCTTTCACCAATAGGTTATCGAAATCTCTCCGTAAGTTTTGGAGAAGGATGGATATAACCATTGGAAAATCTCCAAACTACTCCTGCAAGATCTCCCATGCAGCCTTTGCCTTCTTTCGTGTCATATATTATTGGGAATTTACCTTGTTCACACCTTGCTGCATATAGTAAAGAACACTATGTATCTTTCTTTATAAGTTCTTTGTATTGCTTTCACGGCTTATCAGCAAAGGATATCTCAAGTCTCAATTACTTCTCATAGGTCTTGCGAGATTTAAAATGTTTGCATTTGACTACTCCGATAGTCATAATTCTCTCCATATAAAATGGGAACTTGGCTTGGAGAATATTGAAACAAAATGTTCAAATTCTTAGGCAAAGTCATATTTGCTGCCTTGACAAATTTATATATCAATTAAAAATTGGTCAAACATTCATTAATTTATAACTCATACCTATCTATTTATAAACTAAATTGTTTATAAATTCTTCCCAATGGAAATCTTAGTTATTTCAAGTTCAACAAGACATCTCTTCAAGGGACAAGGAGGGGAGGCTCGATAAAAATTTGGAGAAATGAAAAAAAAATTCTTTGTAGACAGATTTGGGCCTTAGGTTATGGACGGCAAACTCCTTCGTGTGGAAATTACATGACAACGGGTGTTTAAAAATTACAATTCATAAATTAGCTATGAAGTTTATTTGTTGACATATTAGGTATTAATATAATAATTAAATATTAAATATCTCAACCCAATTCAATTCCAAACATAAAAATTATTTCATTCTATTCTCACTCTCACTCTCCATCTTCTATCTTCTCATTCTCTCCACCTATCCACACACCCCTTGATCCGATGATGGCGATGACGACAGTGACACGCCCACTATCAGAGACCACCATCACACACAAGACAACGATGCACCTGTCCAGACCGCCGTCGCACACACTTTCTTTTCTCACCCTCTCTCACTCCGGAGCATCACACTGAGCGCCAACTCATAGCAACGCTCTACCTACCGCCGAAGATGGCGGCACTCACAGTGCTGCTGCCCACAGCCCTGTACAGCAGCAAAGCTATGTAATGTCGACAGGTCACATATCTTTTAGGGTTGGTTTTTTTATTTTATTTTATTTTATTTTTATTGTTGGTGATTTGTTTGGTTGCTATGTTGTTAGTGGTTGTGGTGATGGTGTGATAGTGATGGTTGTTCGTGGCTAGAGATCTAATAGTGGTGGCTACGGTGGTTTTTGTTGGTGGTGGTGGTGGTGGTTCTGTGGCGGTGGCGATGGCGGTGGTGTTGTGGCGGTGGTATGTGACCCACTATTTGGTGTAGTGATCAACTATTTAGTTATCTGTGATCAATTATTTAATTGTGATCTAAAAATTCGATAATTTATGATTGAAAAATAATTTGTAACAAAGCAATTTGAAAATCTATGACCGATAAATAAATTGTGATCTATAATTTTTCTGATTTGTGACCGATGAAATAATATGTAATCAATTAATTTGATAATATTTAACGTTGTGACCTATAATTTTTTTTTATTTGTGATCATTGAAATAATCTGTAATCAATTAATTTGATAATATTTGACATTGTAACCTATAAGTACACACGTGACTATTAATTGTATAAATGTGACTTTAATGTATTTAATTAATTAGTACCTGAATGTTGAATTTTGAAACTTAAAACCTGAAAATTGAATTGCCCATACTTGCCTGACTTGTGAATTTTTACCCCTCATTCATTTGGGTTTTTAATAGGCTTGATTTATTGGGCAGCTTACAAAAATACCTCTAAAATTAGGAATCTTTCGAAAAGTCATATGAAAAGTGTTTTGAGAGTAAAAAATACTTTGTAATGTCAAGTGTGTCATTTTAAAGTGACATAAAAGTAAAGGAATATTGCAGTCATGGTACCAAACATTCCATTATGTTGCAAACTTGACCTAAACATTTCCTTTGTATTACTCACGATATCAAACCTTTAAACAATTCACACTTGGAATATAAATGAATGGAAATCGTTAGTTCATTTGTTAGTTGAACTAAAGCCCAGGCAAGATTGTCTGGCCACTTCAAAACTAAAGCCCAGCAAATCAAATTTGATTTTGTTCACATCATTTTTTTCTAAAATTGTTTGCGAACGTTAATTATATGTATGTTTTTGTATTTGGCGGCTCGAGGAATTTTGTGTAAATTTTGTTAAATTGTTTTGGTTTGGGCAGCTTAATGGATTTTTTTTCCTTCCTTTGAACTTTGAAGTTGATTACAATCCATTGAGATTGCTAGCCATGGGCTTTTATTGGACAGATGATGGTGGTGTTGGAGGTGATGGCGGCGGTGGTCGGAAGTGGGTGGTTTCTAGTTTTGGGGTAGGTGGTGTCTGTGTGTGTGAGGTGAGTTGAGTTGAGTTGAGTTGAGAAGATGAATAGTGTTTTTCTTTTTTGATTTTTTTTAAATTCTTTTATTTAACTCTTTTTAATGAAAAATGTTACATTTTTATCCTTTAAAAATTGTTAAAATTTGGTCCATTTTTTTTACTTTAGGTCAATTAACAGATGAACTAACGGTTTCCATCCATTTAAACTCCGGGTGAAAATTTTATAAAGATTTGGTACCATGAGTGATACAAATGAAAAGATTGGATCAAATCTACAACATAATAAAAGATTTAGCACTTTGGCTATAATTTTCCCTAAAAATAATGTTAAGTGTCTGTAAGTGATATACAATGTCATTTTTATTAAAAAGTAATGTTTGTCACTAAAAAAAAGTGACTGAAATTTTTTTTAAAAAAAAGTAACAAACAATAAAAAAGTGATAGAAATTTCGAAAAAAAATGATAGTAAATTTAAAAAAAAAAAGTGACACATTCAAAAACGTGATAAAAACAAAAAAGAAAAAAAAAAGTGACCAAATTAATTTGGGTGTAAATAATACGGAAATTTGTAACGTCTTCATTTGTTTTGGAGACAAATAACAAATGGAAACAAGATAATGAATATAAAAGTAAAAAAAAAAAATTGAAATTGTTGATGTCACTTCTTTGTTAAAAAAGTAATAAATATTCAAAAACTCAAAAAGTGACAAAATTTCAAGAAGAGTGACAAAAAGTGAAAATGTGACAAATATTTAATAAAGTTAATTTTTTAATTAGCATATAAATTTGGATTTGGGGAGCTATTCAATAAAGTACTAAATATTCAAAAAAAGTGAAAAATATTCAATAATGTGAATTTATTAACTATCATATAAACTTGGGTTTGGAAGCTATTAAATAAAGTAACAAATATTCGGAAAAAAAAGTGATAGAAAGTGAAAAAAAAGTGACAAAAAGTGATGCAGAATGTATTGTTTCCTGGTTACCTTGCCTAGATTCTTGTTTTCCAAACGTTTTTAACTAACTTCACATTTGTGCTTTGATGAGTACATTGAGGCGTTGCCACCATAGGAACTCCCAAACTTAATGCCTCCAATTTATATTTCCCAATTTTGCATCGAAAACACAAGTAGAATTCACTTATTTTACACTTGTTAAAAATGAATTCTTCAATTCACTAACTTCATCATTATTTCTCAAATTTACGTACCTCTGCCTTCTTTCTGAGTAAAGAGAAAAAATGGATCCTGAACTTCGCTGCTCTTTTCCACTCGGAAACATTCTTCAAAGTTCAACATGTAAATTGAACTCACAACAAAGCATATACTATACAAATTGAACCTTCAAAATCAACTCCAACTTCAACTTAATTTTTTTGCAATCCCACTGTCTTCCCTAAAGCAAAGTAGATATGCCGACGCTCCAATTAATTACTGCACACCCAGCTGACCAAAACCAAATCTACCGACTACTCTAATCAACATCACCACACACCAAAAAGCAAAAGAGATGGTGGGGTACGTTTTCTCGCTCATGCAATGGGATTTTGTTGGTCATGATGCCAAGGCCATTGTAGACTTGGATTTATCGGAGTTGATCTCCGAGAAAAGTGAAGAATCTAGAGGTTAAGTCTACAGAAAGCTTTGATTTACCAAAGCCCGTGGCTACCAATATCATCAATATCTTCTTATTCCGACGAGTTCTAGCGACAGCAGTTGTAGTGAGCCTAAATTGCCCTGATTTATTTTGGGCAAATTAGGCCTAATACCCTAAAAAAATTAACTAATTTGATTAATACTCTAATAACTAAATAAATCATTTAAGAAATGTATCTTTCATCAGATTTTCGCAGCAAAGATTAGGAGCCCCCACAATATGATCAAATTCTGCACTCTCATCCTCATTTCTCTCCATTAATGGCAAGAAAGTGAAGAAGATATTCAAGAGAAAGATGATAATGAGATTGAATTGGAAAGCAATTCTTGCAACTGAACTGAAAGATACATCGAAAAAAGTGTTGGGGGTGTGAAAATGAAGATGTTAAAAGAAACATTCATGTTGAGGTAGAAATGACTTACAAGGAAATCGGTGATTACATCTTCGACGGAATTAAAACACCGGTTAAAAGTCTTGATTGAGCAATAGAGGCTATAATGTTTTTGAGTCTCTTTCTCTATGTGTTTAATTGAATAGCTCTTAGATTAATGTTTGACGATGACATTCTTTGAACTTAGGTTTTTGCAAATCAAAGTGGGAAAAAATGGCGGTTGAGTATCTCGGGATTATGAATACATTGACGTAAATGTTTGTGTTAGCCATTGATAGAATCACATTCTTCCACCGATAAATTACGATGTGAGTTGTAAATTTTCTCTGTGTTTTGGTCATTATGTGTTTATAGTAACATTTTACCTCTATAACATCTTAAAATTTATTATTTCATTTTAGTAAGTTATAGTTAAATCACCTTTACAATATCGATTCTCACTTCTTTACGTCATTTTACAAGAAGAACATCATGCCAGAGATCTGTTTTATGCACTCTGGGCACCAAATTTATTTATTTTTTATTTGTTATGGTCTTTGGACTTGCAAAGGGATGAAGTTCACTAAGGAGGATTTGGCTTCGGTGAGAAATTCTGAGTTAACAAGCCAACGTATAGTCTGAACATCAAGATTTCATCTCTTTACCTGAGCAAGAACTAGTTGATTGTGAAAAGGATAATGAAGGCTTCAATGGAGGACGCATGGAATAGGCGTTCGAGTTCATCAAGAAACGTGATGGCTTAATGACTGAAAGAATATATCCCTACGAATGTTGGATATTATTTATCATTTTTTTGACTGTTTTTCAATTTTTTGAATAAATGTCTTTTTTTTTTTTTTTTAAGATTAGGTTTTAGAGGAATATGATATAGAGTAAGGACTTGTTTGGTAGATATTAAAAGTCAATTAAAATTGAAAATATAGTTGTTATTGGGTTTTACTTGTCTAACAAAAGTCAATAACGGTTAGTTTTTCAATTTTAATCCGATTTTAATCTCTACCAAACACATTCTAATTCTCTTAAAAAATTCTTAAAAAAAAAAAAAAAAAAAAAAAAAAAGATTAACGCAGATAAATTGTTGGGTTTATCTACCTTTCCACAAGTAAAGCAACGGACTGGAATGATCATATTTGCTCGCTAGGGTTTCGTTCACTACACAGAAAATAAAATCTAGGAGAAACGCCAAATTTTATAGGCACGAAAAGTTCTGGGCCTGCAAAAATTTGGTTTGGGCTTTTCCGTCAAAGCCCTCTAATTTTATTACCATACCAAAAACTGACAGAAATAGCACCGTATAAGGAGGTCGAAGGATTATCCTGGACCAGATGCCTGGGGAAAACCATGGTACGGTTTGCTGATGCTGTTGAGGAAATGCCCCAGAGCATTTTGTTATCGACACAAGGTGCAAGGGACGGGTTACGCTCAAGTTTGTCTGTCTATCGTTACTACTTTAACGAAATTTCGGAATAACTATAAAAAAAATTTAAAAGGATAATTATATTACCGCAATAAAATTTATTAAGTGCGACACAATTTTTAAAAATTTACTTATTTACTTAAATAACTTTTAAGTAAAATTAATAATTCGGATTTTAATATACTTTTAATTAATCACACCACAAACATAAACCTAAATATTTTAAATGAGTAAAAATCGTTCCCTACCCCGAATCTTCTTTACGAAATTTTGCTTTTGCCAATTCAATTCACCTTTCAAAGTATAAACCAAAATTGAAACGTTGCGCTTTTCCATTGAATGTTAGTTTAAAGAAAGCCGCTCTTTATTATTCCTTTCTTGACCAGAAACAAATAAGCAAAAGCCAATAAGAACATGAAAGAAAATATGGAAAAAAGGAATGCAATTTGAGGATTATCCATAAGTGTAAACAGAGAGCATTATACATTTCTTTTGACTTATCCTAAAAATTGTTCATGATTTGACTTTGCTATTCTTTTCTTGCCCAGAAACATAAAACCAAAAACCCAACAAGAATATGGAAAATAAAGAGCGATGTGAGGATTGTACACACTTGAATAGGTTGTACCATACCTTTCTTTTGAGGCCATGTAATCTGGATACAAAAGAATTAAGTGGGAGAACAGCATCGTCGCCGGAGAAATCAAAATCAACGGCCACGGATACGTCGGCGAATACTTCTTTCTTGACGATACAGTGGTAGAAGCGGATCATCTTCTCGTAGTGCTCAAAGGGAACGCTGAGGAACTAAAGGGTCGTTCTCTTCGTATTTCAGCTTTTAGTTTTAAATTTTGAATTTTGTTTTTTGAGTGTTCATTCTGAGATTGCTAAAAACA
Organism: Fraxinus quadrangulata; assembly: GCA_903798255.1. Lineage (NCBI taxonomy): Eukaryota > Viridiplantae > Streptophyta > Magnoliopsida > Lamiales > Oleaceae > Fraxinus > Fraxinus quadrangulata. The sequence goes on from CAIGRB010014044.1 coordinate 13,083, forward strand.
TGCTCTTTTCATCATTTTCAAAAATATTTTCAAAAATTTAAAAAAAGTGAAGTTTTGGCTTGACTTTAACTGAAAACAGTGAAAGGTACTTTTTTGACATTTTTCGATTTCTTTGTAAATTTTAAACTCGTTTTTGAAAATTCGTTTATGAAAATAGGTAAATAAACGTGTTTTCAATATTTTCGAATAAATGGCCAGGAAATAGCAAAGAGAACATACTCTAATGTTTATGTTTTGAAAAAACTATGGCAATTACCAAATTTCAAACAACAGCCGCAAGCGGAGGTGAACGAACGACAATCCACTGTTGAATACGTCTATATTCAAAGCTTTCTCCTTCGTCGAGAGTAGTCTCCTTGTCGGGACTATTAAGATTGTTGTTTTATCAATACTAAAAGGATGTGTACACCATATATCTATTTTTTTTTTTCATTTTTTGTTTTTATAGTATTAGAAATTATTTATTTTTTTCAATTTTATTTTTTGTTGGATTGAGAATAGAATTGTAAATTTGTTATGGTTTATTTATTAAAATTATATTTTAATTGTAGTGTAATTATAACTTGGTGTAGTAATTAAATTTTATGGTCGTAAATATGTATGTATGTATGTTTACGTATTTATATATAATGTATGTATGTATGGTGTACGAGAATAGCTACTTAATGAAACGAAGTTGAGATAGTGAGGAGGTTAGTGGGACCCAGAGTATAATTTACCCATACGTAATTATGAATTAATTAGAATTCAATTCATATTACACTCCCACTTCAACTTCAACTTCAACTTCAACTTCAATTACATTCTATTTCTTCTCAGTCTGAGAACATTGTTGTTTGAAGAAGAAATGGCAATTAATTTGCGCCGGAGTCAAAGGATTCCGGCACAGGGTCGGGGCAGAGAACCTCCATTTTGGGCCTCCATACTCACTTTCAGATTCTTTGCGCTATCTCTTACAATCGCCGTTTCGGTTCTCTTCGTTTTCTCGTTTCTCTTCATTACCCCATTATTCCCCTCAGATAGTTTTGTAAGTGTGATTTAATTTTTATCTGATTATTTTTGTGATTTTTGTAGTATGTAGTTTATTTATCTGTGTGCGTGATTTAATATTGAGCACATAAATGTGTGTATATAGTTTTTTGACTACGCATGGTATGGATAATGGATGCATTATTGGTCATCGTGAACATTTTCATTTTTGAATTAATGTGCCACTTGTATTATTGGATTTATCAAATTGCATTATTCAATTTCTTCGTTTAGTTAAATTACTCGCATTTTCTTATTTATGATAATATATCTGTGAACAAGAAATTGTTCTGATTTTTGTATATTTCTCTCTTTTTTCTGTATATTAGAGTTTTTCTAATTATCAAAATGGAGTTAGGACGGAATCAAATCGGAGATCAGTTTTGGCACTCGATACATTAAAGCAACGGCTTGATCAGATCCGAAAGCAAGCAGGAGATCACAGAAGCTTAGCCATAACTTACGCTTCCTATGCTCGGAAGCTCAAGCTCGATAACACAAAGCTCGTAAGAGTTTTTGCAGATCTCTCTCGAAATTACACTAGTATAATGTCTCATCCTTCCTATCGCACGTTATTTGATGCTGATGCAAATTCAATTGATGAGTCAGTGTTGAGAAAGTTTGAGAAGGAGGTAAAAGAGCGAATTAAACTAACAAGGCAAGTTGTTGCCGAGGCAAAAGAGTCATTCGACAATCAGCTGAAAATTCATAAGCTCAAAGATACCATCTTTGCATTAAATGAGCAATTGACTAAATCAAAAAAGCAGGGTGCTTTCTCAAGCTTGATTGCGGCCAAATCAATCCCCAAGAGCTTGCATTGCTTGTCTCTGAGGCTAATGGAAGAGCGCATTGCTCATCCTGAAAAATACACAGATGAAGGGAAGCCTGCCAAGCCAGAATTAGAGGACCCAAAGCTTTATCATTATGCTATTTTCTCAGATAATGTGGTTGCTGCTTCAGTCGTGGTGAATTCAGCAGTTAAAAACACAAAAGAACCATGGAAGCATGTGTTTCATGTAGTGACTGATAAGATGAATCTGGGGGCCATGCAGGTCATGTTCGAGATGAGGGATTATAATGGGGCTCATATTGAAGTGAAGGCCGTGGAGGATTATAAATTCTTGAACTCTTCTTATGTTCCGGTACTGAAACAGCTCGAGTCTGCCAACTTACAGAAGTTTTATTTTGAAACTAAGCTTGAGAAAGCGACCAAGGATGCGACAAATATGAAGTTCAGGAACCCAAAATATTTATCAATTTTAAATCATCTAAGGTTCTATTTGCCGGAAATGCATCCAACATTGCATAAGATTTTGTTCTTGGATGATGATATAGTAGTTCAAAAGGATTTGACTGGGCTTTGGAAGATAGATATGGATGGGAAGGTCAATGGGGCTGTGGAGACGTGTTTTGGATCATTTCATCGATATGCACAATACATGAATTTTTCTCACCCTCTGATCAAAGCCAAGTTCAGTCCCAAGGCATGCGCGTGGGCTTATGGTATGAATTTTTTCGATTTGGATGCTTGGAGGAGGGAGAAATGCACTGAAGAGTACCATTACTGGCAGAATCTTGTAAGATTGCATGCCAAATCAATTTTTAATTACTTGCTTATTATTTGGTATTAGCTTCCACATGAAGTTACATTCTTGCTTCCACCCAGCAATTTCACGTGGTAGTTAATCTAGTTTGGCCAGTGTCACATATCACACATTGTGCTTAAGGACTCTTAGATCTTTGTAGTTTCTAATGGCAATTATTGTTGGGGATCAAAGTCTAATTTGGTCCAAAGGTTGACGTGACTTTGCAATTATATACACGAGTCCCAGTGTCCTTGCCTTGTATTGGCTCTCCTCTGCATTGTAGTCTGAATTATGTCTTTGTTTTTGTTGTCGGCTAGATCTTGTGAGGTTAAAACCGTGCATTTGATTTTCTGCAGAATGAGAACCGAACTTTGTGGAAATTAGGGACGTTGCCTCCAGGTCTGATCACATATTACTCTACAACGAAGCCACTTGACAAGTCTTGGCATGTTTTGGGGCTAGGCTATAATCCAAGCATAAGCATGGATGAGATTAACAATGCTGCAGTCATACACTATAATGGAAATATGAAGCCGTGGCTTGATATTGCAATTACCGAGTTCCGTCCGCTTTGGACAAGGTATGTCGACTATGAAAATGAGTTTGTGCAAGCCTGCAATTTTGGTCTATGAATATAGGTTTATTGATTGGAGCCAATGCTTGGAGGATGACTAAGCTAGTTCTGCAAGCACTTTCGAGGCCTGATACTGCTCCTTACACGTAAACGTTTTCTATTGTTTACATTGTAGTCTTGTAGAAACTTTCATATCTAGTCTATTCTAGTATTAGCATTCGTCTCTTAGTTTTATATTAACATTGATCTTTTATTATTAGGTTAGAAGTTGTCCTTTTATTGTTAAATAGGTATTCAATACTAAGTTCCCAGTGGATGGAAATTAATGCTATACAGTGTTTGTCTATGTAGAGAAACTTTGGTGGCTAAAAACTTACGTATTGGTAATGATTTAATTATTTGATTATTGCGATCACCCATCATTTTGGTTTCCTTCACCATTTTGGATATAAACTTACTATCTGTATTTTCTGTTAGCTATTTCTTTATGTTAAATGTATGCCCTGCATGAATGCAACCTCTGCCTGTCATCTTATACCAGTTGTTCATTGCCAATTTCAATCACCAATTAGGAACTGCAGTAAATCTAGATTCGATTTATATATGACAATCCAAGGAAAGAGTGAAATTTAAATGACTTTTTTTGATGAAAAATGTGGTATATGCTAACTTGATTGAATCTGCTTGAACTAAGTTTTGAGAGTAGAATTTTCAAGTTCCTTTTCCAATTGATAGTCATTGACTAGACCTTCAATATTACTCCATGATGCAGGAAGCCATTATAAACTCATAAAACATTTTGTATGGTTGATTGTATACTTGCTATGTCAAAAACAGAAAAGAAGGGGCATTATCTATATATTTTCATCATACCTGAAATTGCTCATTGGTGGGAATATATCATGTGCCAGAAATTACAAAATTTCTCTAGCATTCGAATTCTTTATGGAGAGCGTTAGAGGGACACTTTGAATGAATCAAGATAAGCTAATGTTAAACATTGATTGGCATGGAGCCATTTCTTGTAGATGATAAGATATGATCAGCCTAGGAAGTTCAGATTTGTAAAGCTTTGTTCTGTTTCAAATCTTTGTTAGGAAATATTGGCAAATGAACTGTCTAATATCATTGATGATTTGTTCCTGAACTGCAGAATCGATATTTACTTTATTTTTGAAACAAGTATTTTGTGCCCTTAATACTTTTAGGGCCCGTTTGATTGCAAATTTGGAAAATTGGTGGAAAAAAAATGAATTTTAGGGAATTGAATTGCCTAGAAATTGTTTTACTGTGAATTGTAATTAATTGTGTTTGATTGGTATAATTTCGTTTGATTTTGTTTTGCATGAAAATTGTCAATAAAAGTGATAAATTTTTTTACTATTGTATCTAGAATTTTTTTCAATTGATTAAAAAAAAAAACCATGGTGGGAATTGGTTTTCCACAAAACTAACGAATTGGTGAGCATGTGAGTCAAATGTAGAAAAAAAATTCTATGGAAAATAAATTGTATCAAACAAGGCAAAAGTGGAAGTTGGAATTCATTTTCCATTTTCCATGGAAAATAATGACCTATCAAACATGCCCTTAGTGAACTTTTCCATCATTTTCCTCTCTTTTAAGGGTTATATTGTCTTTTTAACACGAATTTGACTTCTTAATAACTAAAGATAAGAGTGAAACTGTTCGCCAGGGACGTACGTGATGCTAAAATTAGAGGTTGGGAAAGGAAATACTCCTTTGCAAAGGTTGGGAGGCCAAATGCAAACTAATCAAATATTGGAAAATTTTGTTATTATTTCTCTTGAGAAAAGAATTTTTCTCGAACTCATTAATTAGGCGATGCTATCGACAAAGTATTGATTTACTTCACCTTCTCTCATATTTTAAAAATACTTCATATATATCGCTTGGAATGACAGTACTCCGTTGTTTTCGCTTTCAAATCATTGATGATGTTGATAGGGATAAATTTCTCTAGGGATCCCCAATCTTTCCTAAATGTGACATTCACATCCCTAACATGCACAACATAAAAGGTTGGCTTGATAACAATACATAGAGAGGGACAAGGTCCAATAGATTGTCACATCATTGATAATTTATCATCATGATGATAAATAGCATTATTCAAAATTAAAGGTTGAAAACATGAATATCACGAATAGAAAAAGTTGGGAACTCAAAAAGGAATTTGCCCAATATTTTGCGAAGGCTTTTATAAGTTCTTTTTTTCTGTGTTACTTAGAACATTTTCAAGAGACTTTTTCAATACAAAATATTTTTTATTCTTAGAAACTTATTTAGAAGAAACTATTTAAACATAAAATGTTCTCTATTTTAATTATTAAATTACGCTCCAAAAGATTCTTTAAATTAACATTTTAAAATAAAGAGTAAATTTAATTTTTCAAATTTAAAGAAACAAAACCACTTTCAATAATTAAATATATTTAAAATATTTAAATTTTCAATAAAAAAAACATAATATAATAATTTGGAGGAAAGGTAGCGGAAAAAAAAGACAGAAAACATAATTTTTATTTTTAAGGATGGTAAAATTTAATATTAAATATAAAGATTAAAAAAATTACTTCATAAATTTATAGACGCATCTAAATTCTGACTAAATTTATAAATGCTTTTGAAAATGCTCCCTAAATTTAAATATATTCTATTTCCTTATTTGAGTCTCTTTTCAGTCTAATCAAATAACAACAATCCTAGTTTGTCGATTTTGTCATTCAAGTTTGCCATAGTCCATTCTGGAAGACAATTCTCGTGTTCATAGTGTAAATTTGATTATTATTTTTTTCTCATTTATTAATTTAACAAATCTGGATTTTTTCTTTAAAAAAAATAAAATAAACTACATGCACACAAAAGACAAGTTCGAATCATTCAAACTCGATTTTTAGTATTCAACATAACTAAATCTCTCCCATAAATCTCTTAATTCAACATAACAAATATTTATCCCCTAGTATCAGAATTTAAAGCAGGCCTAAAAAACAATTCATCAACTACAAAAATAACCCAAAATGTCTGGAGAATTACTCCCCCCGGACTTGGATGCCACTGGTG
>CAIGRB010014053.1:0-10443 GCA_903798255.1 Fraxinus quadrangulata
TGAAAAATTCTTACAATGCTCCGCACTTACATTGATGAAACAAACAACTTTGGTACCCACCTTAAAACATGTTTTTAAATTATTATGCTATCATACATTTATTTACATTGCTAAATCCAACATTCATATTTCAGCATGACAAAACAAACTTTTCAGAATCAATCCATGCCTCAACAAATAAAGATATGTTCTTCTATGTAAAGGCTGTAAAGTAGAAAAATGGAGAAGAATACAAGTACGATGTCATCTTCATTGTAGATGCATCTTCATTAACAGGAGAAACTCTACATGTAAGCACTGATGGGAATACATCTCTAACTCCGTTTGCTGAATCACTGTACTTGATGCATTATGATTCTAATGAATCATCCGCCAAAAGAGTATTATTCCCAACTTCCAGTCCTTTACATTCCAAGAACAATGAAGATAAAAAAGATGATAGTGACAAAGACAAAAGCATTGCAGCGAAAGAATCCATTGATGACAATCTTGAATGATGCAAAATGTTTAACCATTGAAGAAATGATGCAAGTTAGAAATTTTTTTTGTCCTTTTGGTCTCATTCTAGTTGAAAGTACAAGATGTAATAAGAAATATAATATGCATTTTGTATACGAACTTTAAAATATTACTTGTATTTCAAGCTACTCATGAAGTAGTTATCCAGCCAAACATTATTTGTAGTTTGGCTCCATAACTATTCTACATTCAGAATTTGATATTCTGGTTACTTATATGAAATAGTGTGATGGTTTTTGGTCTTCTTTATCATTTTTGTTGATATGATTTCTTATTACATGATAATCAATTGTTTATTCTTTGATTTCTTTTAGTTCTTACCTCAATCCTTTATAATTAACACACGTTCTTTTATTTTTAACCAACTTATGAATATCTTTTACGTTTATAAATAAATTTCTCAAAAAATTACATACATGTTTTTAATATTAACCAACTAACGTACGACACACATTCGTCTTACTAGTGTTAGTGTGTGTGTGTGTGTGTCTATCTATCTAAGGCCATATTTGATACTACAAATTTTTTATGGAAAATGGAAAATATTTTCAATTTTCCTACTTTTTACTTGTTTGATTGCAAAAAATTCCCTTGGAATTCATTTTCCACCCCCATCCTCACGTACCTCATTTCCTAGGAATGGAGGAATTGGTTTTGGTGGGAAATCTGAATTCCAGATTTGCCATTTTTTTTATTTTAATTGTTTTGCAATGGAAACAAATTTCATAACCAAGTGTAAATTTTTTTTTCACTTTAGTGGCTAATTTTCATGTAAAATAAAGTCAAACGAACACTAAACTTTGATTAAAAAATGATTTTCTAGAAAATATATATATATTTTTAACTTTTTGACAATGGAAACAAATTTTATAACCAACTGTGAATTTTTTTTTCACTTTAATGGATAATTTTCATATAAAATAAAACAAAACGAACACCAAAAAATTCAAAATTTTAAAATTTTTCGAGTGAAAAATTATACTAATCAAACACACTTAATTAACAATTCCTTAAAAAACAAGTTATAAACAATTATTTTCCCTAGAATTTATTTTCTTTTCATCAATTTTTTATCTTTGCAATCAAACGGATCCTAAATGGTTAAGTGGTAGGAAATTAGTTATTGGAGACCAAAGATGTTACAAAATGACACATTATAGATGGAATTATATTATTTATAGTGAAAACTATCGATAATTATCATATCTAACATATACATGATAATTTGTTATTTGATGTAATTACAATATTAATGCATCAAACAATAAACTGTTGGTGTGTGTCACGTATGATGACTTTCGGTAGTTTTTATTACTAATAGCATTACTCTTACGAACGATGTTGCAAATTGATAAAAATAAAGGTACGAGATAAAGTTGTAACTTAGTAAATAGTTCGGACCATTATTGCAAATTTCTCTTGGAAAAAGAACAATGTGGAAAACTCTTCAACAAGGTGTGAGTTGTAATCATCAATACAAAATAATGTCATTAGAATTATTCTGCAAGTACAAGAAAAAACAGACAGAAGCTATAAGATGTTGTGGTATGGCTGTTTTTTTTTTTTGGTCATATTTCAATGATAATCTACTAAATGTCTATCTGTATAGATTTTTTTATTTTTATTTTTATTTTTATTTTTTTTTTTGGTGGGGGTAGCTATAGCGTTGTTGAATGCCATTATGTTATGTTATCAATTCACTCCAACCACGTCAGCTCCCCATAATCTGAACATTCCTTCTACGTGTCTCCCACGTGTCCCCATTCCCTCCCTGAAAAATTCGCTTCTAAAAAGTCTCTATTTATTAATTTATATAAAGACGGCATCAAAATCTTAGCCGTTAAAAATCTTCGCGCAAGTCGTGCCATGTCATTACACCCCTTTCATCGGAAAATTCAGCAGCCCTAAAATACAGAAAAATTAACAAATGTTAAATATTAAGCCGCCGGAGGTGCGGGCGACGTCGTCGAAAGCGCCGTCGACCGGATCGAACTCCAGCTCGAGCTCGATCGTCGCTGCAGAGAAAGCGTTCTCCTTCATATCCAAAGGCTGGCGCGAGGTCCGCTCATCAGCCGATGCCGATCTCCAGCTGCTCAAGAACCGGGCCAACTCCTTCAAAAACCTAGCAGATAAAGAACTCGAGAATTTCCTCAACTCGGCTTCGAATTCACCCTTCAGCGTTCCTACAATTACAGCCTCTGCTACTCTTAATCCCCCTCCGCCAGCGGAAATTGACTTTGTTAGAAAGCTTCAGCCAAGATTGTCCGAATTTCGGAGGGCGTATTCGTCTCCCGACTTCAAGTTGTACCCACGGCCGCAGATTAAGATCGATTTGTCTGCCATTAAGAACGCAATTGTTGCGGAGGTCGATGAGGAGGAGGAGAACGAGAGGGAGACTTTCAGGAGTTGGAGAAGGGTGAGCTTTAAGGAGAGGGAAAAAGAGGAAGGGCAGTTTGGGGAATTCTGGGAGCCGATAAGGGCGTTCAAGTCCAGGCTCAGGAAATTGGAGCACAAGAGCTCCAGTGAGTTTTTTGAGGGGATTAAGAACAGTGAATTTGTGGAAAGATTTAAGTCAAGTCTGGTATGCATTTTCTGCTACTTTCGGTTGCATGTCTTTGTTTAATTTATGTCTAGTTTGATAGAACTAGTTGACACGGTCAAGACAAATTTTTTTACTGGAAGTTTCAGGGTTAGTAGTTCGGTTATCTAAGTCAGCCCTTGTTAAACTTTGAAAAGAATGGAACAATGACGTCTGAACATGTTAATGCCTTTCACATTTTCTTGATTTGCTGGAGAACAAGTTGGGGAACTTGGAATTTTAAGCTTTGAACTTGGAATTTTAAGCTTTGTAATTGAATTCATAAAAACTTCATGCTTCATACAAGATGTTTCCAGCTGCAAATAATTGTATTAGAAATTCTTACAGAAGTTTCTTCTAAATCACCCTTTCCGATAATGTTTTTCTTGCAGGGAAATATAGATGATGAACACATGAGAATAGATGAATTAGGATTTACTACTAGTTTGCTATGCTCTTCACGTGGACATATCTTGAAGTGTTATCTGGTGGTTGTAATGTACTATTCAAGAATCCCCAAATAAACATGTAATTATCAATCAATTGAAACAATTTGGTTATGAGAATGCACATACAGATTTCTTTGGAATGCACAAGTATCAAATGATGTTGTTGGATTTGAAAAAAAGGGTTGCTTATCTCCAATATCAATTCTTCTCAGTTTCTACAGCAAAACAGAGGACACATATCATAATCTTTATATGATAATGTTATCTGTGTCATGTTTATAACTGGAACTTGATTGCTTCTATCCTCTTGATGATATATTGCTATAAGTTGTTTGATGCCTGCCTGTAACTTGCTAATATAATTTAAACATCTTCATTACAGTCATGTTATTAACTTTTGACGACTTTTAAGTTGATAAGCTGACTTATACTTTTATTTATTTATTATTATTAATTTGTTTTTGCAGAAATCAATTTACAGGGATCCAAATGATGCAAAGGTTGGTGCATCATTTTATTAAATTTATCGTCACTTGATATTTTTAGATATGCATACTGCATCTTGCTACTTTTTGACTTGCTGAAGAGGTGATAAGGTTTTCTGTTTTAACTGTTGCATAATAAGCAAATCTCGATGTAGACTTCAATAGAGTAAACCAAAAAATCTTGTTGATAAGTATTTCTAAAAGGAAACCAATGGGGCAAACCTATGGGTTAAAAACTGTCAATCATATGCAGTCTTCTATACTGTCCAGAAAGCCAGAGAAATCCATGAAAACATGTTGTGTCTGTTAAAATGCTACCAGCACTTCACTAAATATTTTCTGTACCTGATGCAGGAAGTTCCACCTTTTGATGTGCCCGAACTACTGGCATGTTTAGTTAGGCAGTCTAGCCCATTTCTCGATCAACTTGGAATTGATAAAGGTATGTGGTTGGTTATGGTGAAGTTCTGTTCTTGGTGTAGAGTTAGTGTGAAAAATTCCCACGAAGTTGTCAAGATGAAAAAAGAATTTGATGTTAATAATGTTTCTACACAATGCATTTACTATGATTAATATTTCTACTTGTTTTTGGCTCTCTACTGTGGTAATATCTAGGAAAACTCGAGCTTGCTCATTTTTATAATGTACATAATTGGAATATCTTGCTTGATAGAAAACCTTGGTTTTTGGACATTAAAAGCCTCATCAAAATAGCAGTGTTAGGACAATACTATTGTCTCATTTTTTCTTCCATGGATAAGAATTGATCTTTCACATAGTTAAGATGAGGAAAATTTATATACATAGGAAACTGAAACTGAATATGGATAATATATTCTGTTTGACTATCTGGTTGTCTCGATTCCTGAATTTTGAACACTCTCGACCATTTCAATCCTGCAGCACTCTCTTTTCATGCACACCACGTGGCTCATGTCTAATTCTTGCACTTCCAACTATTTCTCTTACCATTTTATTTGTCTTAAGAAACACAGACTCTCTTGAGAAGACTGTGTCCCTGTCGGACCTGTGTTATTTACACTGTTATACCCTGAAACTCTTTAGACACTTGTCTAACACTCCCATTGACTGTGTCGAACCACAACAATGAAAAGCTAAACCTTAATTCCAATAAACTTGGGGTCAGCCCCATAAATATTTTTGTCACTCCATTCGATCCAAAGGTTCCAATGAAATCAAATGTTTCAAAAGCATTAACATTCTGGACACTTATTTGGACACTTGCCTCACAATATTGGACACTTCTATAACACTTTAGTCTCTACTGTATGTAGAATAAACTATATGATATAAAAAAGAGTTAAATATATATAATTTTTCTTTGAATCATGATTACTTTTTTTGTTCATGTTCAAAATGGCATTAACTTTGAACAAATAGATAAAACTTATTTAAAATTTGGCATCATTTACAAGTAAATATACGAATCATATAGATATGGGCGAAATCATATATCCACGAGATTTATACATAAAACTAATATTTGTGATCTCATTAGCACGTACAGGACACATCATATTCTACTTTTTGGAAGGATGACTTGTCTGCCTATCTGCATCATTTACATGTAAGTATATGAATTGTAAATATAAGGGAGAAAATCATGTATCCATGAGATATATAGACATTATACTAGAAATCTCAGCAGCATGTCCAGAACGTGTCATATTCTACTTTTTGGAAAGATGACTAGTCTACATGTCTGTGACATCGTACACATCACGTTAGTGCCCATGCTTCTTAGTGCTAACCAATTTTTAATCTTCATTCATTCTCACTCATAAACCTTCATTTCCATCTTGAAAGCCAGCCCCTACTGCAGTTCGTAATTGCCGGTATATATGATTCTCAACAAAGTCATGTCCTCGTTCGCCATAAGTGCCATGGCCAGACATTCTCGACTTGTTTCTCGTGAATTGATCTAGATGTATGATCTATCACATGGAAGTGATGGGTATGAAGAATCAGTAAAACCCACAGTACAATGTGAATGGGAATGGGTTATATTTTGTATGTTAGCACTGGTAAAGCTGGGAACAGTATCTTGGGAATCGTTACTGAATGACAAACTTATTCTCATAAAATGCAATAGCTATCATAAATTAATTGGGTATTTCCACTGGGTGGCTTGGAGAAGAGATGAAAATAAAAGGTAGAAGAAACAATTGCTAGTATAATAAAAAAAAAAGACTTGGCAGAAGAAAATAATTCCTCTCTTGCCATTTTTCTATGGTCACCTCTATAATGCAGAAAATAGGCTGTTGCCAGTATTGCTGTGGAATGATATGCTTCTGCAGTGTCTCTGCCTTTTCATTTCTTTTATTAGATATATATATATTGGCATTCTTGTTTCCTGGTTCTTTCTTATGTTTGATGGTAAAACCTTTGCAGTACTTGATGGCTGCAAATTTCATAAGCGTTTACTTAATTTTTTTGGTCCTAGGCTCCAAGAATTTCTCCCTGATTCTGGTTAGCTTTAATCAATGTGTTCATTTCCTGCAAATTTTGGTAATAGCAGAAACCGTCACCAATAAGACCTATTTAATTATGCAAACCTTTTAGTCAGTTTACAAACTATTTATACAAAGTTGAGGTAGAAGACCAATTTCCCTGGAGAGTTTGGATTTTAGTTTATTATTATGATTGAAATGATTAGAGCTTTGTTACGGTGAGGCTTAGAAGGCAAGCTAGAGTTAACTTGAACTCTAAAGAAACAATTGGTAATAAAGAGTTAAAATCTCTTTCTGATCTTCATTAAGCACTACTGGAAAACTTGGGTAGCTGGAGCTAGGTCTATTTTGAAGTTTAAAGGCAGGAATCTGGAATGTGTTCATCCACCAAAATCAAAGTCTATTGCCTGTTAAGCTTCAGGAAAAACAAGATTTAGTCTGGCTTGTGAATGGGTAATTGATTTCAGGTTTGGGGGTTCTTGCGATTTTTCTTTCTTTATGCTCAGCTTCCATGAGGTTATATATGAAGTAGTATTCATGAGTGTGAGATCTTTCTAGTGGCTCGCGCTGAAGTTCTACTCGGAGTTCTCATTTTATGATTTTAGTCAACTATGAGCTCACTAGACATGGATTTAGTCTAGCTTCTGAATAGGTAATTGATTTGAGGTTTTGGGTTTTTGCCACTTTTTTCTTTTTGCTCAGTTTCCTTGAGGTTATATATGATGTAGTAGTCAGGAGTATAGATGTAGACATAGACCTCCTCTTTATTACTAGAGGCTCGTTTTAAAGTTCTACTCAGAGTTCTTATTTTGTTAGTTTAGTTATATATGAGGCCATCACACATTGAAGATGAGGTCTCTTGGTGTATGTTGTTCGTTGATGACAGTTTTAATTGTTAAATAAGAAGGGATCAATCGTAAGCAAGAACTCTGGAGTACGAGATATAAATGGTTTAGGTTTAATAGAATTAAATTGGCTAGTTGGAATAAAAATGATTTGGGAGTCACTAAAGTGGATCACGGTGTTCAAAAGAGTGAATATTGCAGGTATTTAGGCTTGAATATTAGGAAGAAATGAGGATTTGAAGAGAATGCGTTGCATTGGATTAAGCCGAGCTGGACTAAACAAACCTAAAAAAGCAATAAAATTTCCCAAAAATGTACATATGATATAAAATGGAGACCACCTTCCATTTTAACACATACTAATCAAAAATAAAGTATAGACAATTCAATCATATTCAATATCTTTTATGAAAGCAAAAAATGCACATGAATATACAAAAGATGCAGTGAGCCTATCTGATTATATACATGTGACGCAGTATAACAAAGACAATGAACATATGCCCCAAAAACAAATGACTACATGCTCAATGGAAATGAGTTGTACAACAAGAGGGACATGATCACAATAGAACAAGTTACTATAGGAAGATGTAGACCAAAATAAACATGTCATGATGTGAATGCAAATTATTTGATTCACCGTATCTTTTGGTAGAAACAGTGAAAAATATTATTCATATAGCCAACCCCTAATTCATTGGAATAAGAGTTAGTTGTTTTTGTTGCTTAGCTTTTTGGACACATCTCGTTCCTTGTCTGGGTAGCCTTGCTGCTATTAGAAATTGAGGTTTTCTGGGTATAACAAACTTTTATGCGCCGTGGTTACTTTGGCACAGTAAAATCTTTGCAAATTAAAGAGACATGTGATTAGCTATATCAGAGCCTTTTGGAAGGCGACTGCAACTGGAAAATATGAGGACAAAGTAGATGATGAGGTGGTGTTTCAGGGGGTGGAGGTAGAGTTTTGTCGTGTTAATATGTTTCCAGCCTCGACTGGAAATGATTCAAAGAGAAAATTGGGGCTTCTATGCTTGTCATAAAATGAGCCTTTCCTTAGCATCAGTTCTACCTATTTTTGTCCCAAAACGTGAAAGGCTGGAGAACAGAAGCTAGAATAAGTTCCATCAATGGTTATTTTAGCCCAGAATAATTGCCCGATGATATTCAACTACTCGGGTTATTTTTCTGATATGTTACTGACTTTTTGAAACATAATTAGATAATATCTCTACTAATATTCCCATCAGTTACTTTTTAGGGTCAGGGAGGTTCTTGATAAGATTTTAGTAAGTTATTTTGGACAGGGTTGCTTCATGCAATAACAACTCTGAACTAAGCACTTGAAGTTTCTTGTTTCCTGGCTTTCTATATTGTTTGTAGGGTATGACTGTCATCCTTATAATGCGCTATTCAGATATCCTGCTGAGCTCATAATTTTTATACTTTGGTGGCAGGCTTATCAGACAAGATAGTGGAAAGCCTGTGCAGCAAACGCAAGAGTCAACTTCTATTGCGTTCCTTACCTGCAGGAGAGTCTTCTGTTGTTGAAAGTGAGAACATCAACGATGAGTTAGATTTAAGGATAGCCAGTGTTCTCCAAAGTACGGGGCACTGTTATGAAGGCGGTTTTTGGAGTGACTTTGCTAAACATGATGTGTCGGAAAAAAAGAGACATGTGGCAATTGTTACTACTGCCAGTCTTCCTTGGATGACGGGAACAGCTGTAAATCCACTGTTCCGAGCAGCATATTTAGCAAATTCTGCTAAGCAGAATGTTACACTTTTGGTTCCATGGCTTTGTAGATCAGATCAAGAGCTTGTTTATCCCAACAATCTTACTTTTAGCTCACCGGAAGAGCAGGAATCTTATATACGTAGTTGGCTTGAGGAAAGAGTTGGTTTTAAGGCTGACTTCAAGATATCATTTTACCCAGGAAAGGTAGCTTCTTAACAAATAAATTGCTACACAGTGTTTTTGTTTTTTGTCCAAGAATTCAACTGTACCTGGCGAGACTCATACAGGCTTAGTTGTATTTTAGTACATTTTTTTTTATCCTGAAAAACTGGATTTTTCAATCTTATTGTTATATTAGTTTCACTAAATTTTAGGTTATAGGGATATGAAATTGCATCTTTCTGCATAAATGAACTGAAACAAAGTTGAGTATGATTCTGACTATGATAGTAAGAGACGTGTTCAATTTACTTAAGACGTGGTGCAATGATTGCTATTAACAGTATAATTTGAACAAACTGAAGGGGTAAGATTACAGTATCTTGTCAGTACGACTGGATTTTACTTCATATATATATGTAGAGATAGGTTCTGATATCTGATGCATTTTTTGTCAATTTTGTTTTCTTTTTCAGTTCTCAAAAGAAAGGCGAAGTATCATACCAGCTGGAGACACTACTAAGTTCATTCCATCAAAGGATTCTGACATTGCAATCCTAGAAGAACCAGAACACTTGAACTGGTACCATCATGGTAAGCGCTGGACTGATAAATTCAACCATGTCGTCGGTATTGTTCATACGAATTACTTGGAATACATCAAGAGGGAAAAGAATGGAGCTCTTCAAGCTTTTCTTGTGAAACATATTAACAATTGGGTTGCAAGAGCATATTGTGACAAGGTATTGGTTGATCTCCATGGTCTGACTGGATTTTGATTGTATTACAACTGAACCATCTCTGATTTTGTCAATAATTACATTACTCACTGTTCTGTGTAGATCCTCCGCCTTTCTGCGGCTACTCAGGACTTACCCAAGTCTGAGATTTGCAATGTTCATGGTGTAAATCCTAAGTTCTTAAAGATTGGAGAAAAGGTTGCAGCAGATAAGGAGCGTGGGCAGCCTTCTTTTTCCAAAGGAGCGTATTTCTTAGGCAAGATGGTCTGGGCAAAAGGGTACAGAGAATTAATAGATTTGTTAGCGAAGCACAAAAGTGACCTTGATGGCTTCAACTTGGATGTGTATGGTAATGGTGAGGATGCTCATGATGTCCAGAGCACTGCAAAAAGGCTGAATCTGAATCTACAATTTATGAAGGGCAGGGATCATGCAGATGATTCTCTTCACGGGTAAGCA
>CAIGRB010014074.1:0-12206 GCA_903798255.1 Fraxinus quadrangulata
TTTGAATCCAACCTTGTGGTAACAATGATTAGCTGATTTATTTAAAAGAATGAGTAGTTTCTTATTTGAATCCAACTTTGATTGTAAATTCTTCTCAGGAATTGAAAGAATGAGTAGCAGAGTGAGAGTGAATAAATATAAATTACAGGAAATTTCCACACAGTCCATTACTTTTAGTAGGAATCGAGGTACAGGCATTCCAGAAAATTTTTCTTGCAAGATTATATTTCCCTTGACGTTCCTCATTGCTAAGAACATAAGAAATAATCATATCAGTGTCTCCATCATACAGTTTCTTGTATCACATCTTAGTCATCCTCTCTTAACTATAACTATTAAGATTTATTCAGATTCTATATTTTTCCCATGATTTTGTGAAAGAATCAAGTCTAGAACTATTGGGCTTAGTTAAACATTTGTATTTTTTAACCAAGTATTGACCAACTGCATTTGATCTTGATGACAATACAACAATAACTAACATAAACATCGTGATAATTTCATGTTGGACCAATGTATCAATGATAAGATATGTTCCTTGAACTGATCATTCTCCTATTTGTCTTTGGGACCAATTTCGTTCCTGTAGGTTTTGAAAACATATTAATTTTGAATGGCATGAGGCTCTGTTTGGTGGGAACTGAAGTTTATTGATTTTTGTCCTAACATTTGTTTGCTGCTAAGCTTATAAATCATCAACAATTTTTCTTGATGTATGTTGATCATATTTGTTTTCGTTCTTACTTTTGGAATCAAATATTTACATTGTGAATTCTTTGTATATCTCAATTATTTTTCTCTTCATTTTTCTGAATCTTCTTTTATCTATGATTTTTTCATTGGCAGTGAAATATTTTATGGGTTTTATGATGCAGTTGCTTCGGGACATCTCGCATGAGAATGTAGTAGAGCTCGCGAATGTGCATAACAATCATTCAGATATGTCACTTTATCTAGCTTTTGACTATGCAGAGCATGATCTTTGTGTGAGTGTACATTCCTTATAGTTGATGAACATAAGTACATGTATGATCTTACTCTTTAATGCATTTTTGAAATTCCCACTAGAGATTAGACTGTGTTCTACAAGTTCTAATAAGGAATTAACATGTTGATAAGATAACATCAAGATAAATGCATCGGACACATATATGATTGGGAGTGTACCTATGATACTTACGACTTTTTTTATGCGAACAAACTTGGTTGAAATTATAAATCATTAGTATTGTGAGGTTTTTTTTGACACCTATACATCTGACGTATTTTCTAATTTGAAGAACCATTATTGTGTTATATAAACCTGTGTAAGCAAATGATGATGGTATCTGAATTTAATTTTGAAGATATTTGGATAAGGATATTGTGAGTTCAATTTGTTTTCTAATACATCAGATAATGATCTTATATGGAATAAAATATTATAAGCATAAAAGATACCTGAGTCCGATTTGTATTGTATATGATAGAACATTTTGTCCAAAATAATATTATTGAAACCTAATTTGAGCATCGGTGCTGTTTTATGCAATATATTGATGATTGTTCTTAGATGTGGATTCATATTTACAGATTATCTGTTAACTTTCTAGCAAAAATTTTGTGAAGAATTTCCTGTTGCTGCTTCTAATCTTTTAAAAGTGAGGTAGCAAGACTTCAAACTCTATCACACATTAACTTGTACATAACTGGAAAAATAGAAAATAAAAGGGAAAACGAATTGAGGTTTGGTCTGTCCAACAATGTTATGCTTTTTTCAGCAGTTTAACTGAATCATAATTTCTTCTTAGGAAATGTTGTCTTAAAAGATGCATTGTGGATTTACAAGATTCACACGCTTATTTAAAATATTGAATTGGAACCAAGCAAGATGTCTCCTTTATATGTTTTGCATGATTGCATCATGATATGAATGATTTGTAAAAATATAACTCATATGGTCTTTTTCCCTTTTAGGTCTAACATCCCCCATTTGCTGTTGGTGTTGGTTCCTTTGATTTTAGTTAATTTTTTTTTATATTTTGTTGGCTATCAAAGCCAATAAAAATTTCCTCAGCCTGTCACAACTTTTTACCTTTCCCATGCACCTTTTTAACATATCAAATTTGAAACATGCTCTTGTTAATGGAGAAACCTACTTTTATAATGAGAACATCTGCTTTGTTTCGAACTCAGTCTTACATTTCTTTACATGTTCCAAGTTCAGTGAATTTATTAAATGTGTGTTTTTTCTTCTATTACTGGCTTCATACAGAGAGAATACGAAGAGTTTGAAGTTCGAATAAATGGATTGATGGCAATGACACAAAAGGTTCCTGATGAGGTTTGGACCATACATGATGGAACTCCTTGGCTAGGCAATAATGTCAGGGATCATCCTGGAATGATTCAGGTATAATTAGCATCGTTAAAAAGCATATGCTTATTGTCATACTGGTACTGGTGCCTCCATAAAATGCAATATATTTTACTATTGATTTTATTTTTTCCCAATAGGTTTTCCTTGGTCATAATGGTGTTCATGATATCGAATGAAACGAGTTGCCTACCCTTATTTATGTTTCTCGTGAGAAGATACTTGTATTTGAATCTTGAAGTTCTCAAATACTGTGCAATTGTGTTATTCTTGGTAATTTCATGATTTTTTAATTTGTTATTTATTTAACTGGATTATATGCTGTTGAAATGGTTTTTTTTTTTTTTTTACATGAATTTGAAATTTTGCAAATTAACCATTGATTTATCTATCCGAGCCAAATTAATAAACATATTTTTCTTTCAATTCTATTGTATTCTTATGACCTCATTTTAATGTCACTGAACCAGATTCTCTTCTTTCCTTTCTGTATATGTTCTGGTTGTTGATCATTGATGGCATTCATTAATTTTGTTCGCTTTTTTCTTGAAGACCATTCATATCATTGCCATCAAGATGATTAACCCATCTGACTATTAGGCTTTTTGTATGGAAATTTCTAAAATATAATTGATACTCAAATGTAACGATTTTTCTTTGTAAATCTATCCATTTCCCAACATGATTTGCTTGATACTCCAATTGATCTACACCCTTCATTAACATTACAATGTCATTTTTAAAATATGTTTAGTTATTTTTTTAGATTGTAAGTTTCTAATGCTGACTCTCCATTTCTACTCATGCAGTGAAGGCCTTCCCCAAAAATGATCCAACAAAACCCTGTAGATCTACTGTTTTCCTTGGATACGAAGCTGTGATGACTGATTTTGTTCGTGACGTTGAAAATCCTGGGTCAAGTGAGTTATCTCTTTATCCATTAAGCGTGTTCAATTTTTTATTGCATACTTGTTACTTTAGCCAAATGTATCTTTTGTTTTCTTAGCTTCCTCACTGTTTTGACATCATTTGCAATCTGTATGGTTGGAATTTCTTGTGATTTTGGAAAATACTTTGTAGAAATCTGTTGGTCGATTTTTTGTGTGCTAAAATTAGCGATGTATTACAGCTTAAAATTAGTGCTAAATATGCTAGGTTGTATTTAATAGAACTTCATTGTTGTATGATTCTTCGGGGGAAAAAAATTCCTTCATGTCTCATCATATGAAGAAAACCATAGACCAACATTAGTTCCAAAATAAAATCATTTCTATCTTGTCAACAATAATCAACTAATGCGCAACCCACGTTCTCTTCACTAGTGTAGTTGAAAAAGTTGATAAAGTTATGAATCTCATAAAAAAAAATATAATTGAAAATGATTTTTGAAAAACTGAGATCAAATGGGGCTAAAGTTGTTATGCGGCCCTCGTAGCTCTAACTTTATGATCTTCTCAACTTGGACTAGTATAAATCATTTTGTAATGAGACATTTTCATGACTAAATAAAGATTTAACAAAAAGTGGACTCCAGTAATGAGAAAGATTGTGAATAACTTGCTCCTATCTTTAATGAACACACGCTACCAAGATATTAAGTTGGCGATCAACGATGCAACAAGATGTAGGCGTCTTTCATAAATGAAAAACCATTTTAGGAATTTGATTTAGGTAAAGACTTTTCCTTTTCGTGCCTAATTATAGGTTTTGTATCTTTTTAAAAATTATATTTTTTTTGTATACTAAAATAAAGAAATTTAAGTTCTTATTTGATAGAGATTAAAATTTAATTTTTTGTTAAAACTAAGTTAACAATTAATTATAACCACATATTTTAGAGGATTCATAACTTTTTAATCACGCATTTTATCATTTTTTATCAAAATTTGTTAAAAATCTGATTTTATTGGGCTAAATATGCAAAAGTCAAACGTGTTGGAATATAAAAATCATTATGAAGCACTAATCAAGGGAGGCAGCAACAGTAGGCTCAAAATAAGCGTTTGGCATTTGCAATTGCAAATCATGTGAAGTCCAAATTATCTCGGGCAAAGTGAAGTTAGAGCATCAACGGCTAATAGGAGTGAATATGATTTGATTTTGACAGTTTGTAAGAAATTTTCAAATCAGATCACTTTTTTGATTTTGTTCAATTTAAAACTACGATTTAATAAACAAAAGGTAAAATATACTCTATTTGTAACACATGATTTATTATCTGCCATAAAAGTATCTCCAAAAATAATAATTATTTTTCTTTATCTTTTATTTTAACTAGATTTTCTTTATATTACTTTATTATTTTCCCACATTGAAAACCGAAACACTTTGAATGCATTTAATTATAGAAAGTGAGTCTCTAAATTAAAATGTTAATTTAAAGATATTCTTGAAGCACGATACTCTTTAAAATATGACGAATTTTATGTTTAAAGAGTATCTTCGAGATGCTCTAAAGATAAGAACATAGCAAAAGTATTCATTAGTTATAATTAAATGATATAAAACAACTAATAAAGAAAATGAAAAGAAATTTAGATAGCTAATACATCTTTGACAATTTGTGGGACAATCTTATACATTTTTCCATTTAATTTCCACCAAATTAATATGTTGAAAAGTTCATTGGTCAAATATTCACAATGACCATTTAAATAATCCATCAAATTCATTCCAACCATTAATAGTAAAAATCTAACAACTAAGTTAAAATATAAACAATAAAATTATTGACCAGATCAGAAAATGGAGATGCAAATAAACAAAAAATACTGTCCAATTAAAAATTTAAAGGAGCTCACAACAAAATAAAACAACTATCAATAAAAATGTACCAAACAATAATCTAAAAATAAGAAAAATTAAAGAAATTAAACTGAAAATTCAATTGAATTTCGAGAAAATTACTAGTAGAAGGAAAAGAAATAGTATGAGTTTGAATTATAATTTATATTTAATTGTGATGGGTAACTGATAAATATGGTTCAACCGCAATCATTCAACGCTTAATTCAATTTGAGGGTACAATTGTAATGGTTAATGAGTACTTATATAGTTTAACTAATTAATTGCAATGGATAATTTTTTAATTGAATATTAGGTTTAATTGTATTGGATCAAATATGGTTGTATCCTCTTAACTAGAATGCGATTAATTTTAATTGGAGGAATAAAATTTATATTGATTTTTTTAGATTTTTTTTTAACAGTGATGATTTGAAACAATTTACAAAGATTAAAACATAAATCAAACCACTTCATTTGATTCAAAACCAAAACATCGAAAAATCCACGTGATTCCAAGTCTAACGGTTTCAAAAGAACAGTTTCGATTTGATTTTGCAATTTGACGACTTCTCTGTTCAACCATAATTGCTAATTTAGAAAAATCCAGTTCTCAAAATGCCATGGCAATGCTCTAGTGATGGCAAATGCTACCTCACTAGGTTTATTCAAATACTAGGCATAAGATCAACAGGCTGCATAAAAATTATTCTTTTCAACATCCCTTGTTCAAAGGGAACATTGATGAATGTATTCCAAATTTAGAGCAAAATAAAAGTATCACATTACTATCCACTTAATCAACCAAACAATACACTTAATTTTTATTCAAATTCTAGATGCTATGTTGTTACAGATATGAAGTTCCCCGTATACCACAATAAGATAAGATCGAGAAAATGAAAATTCAGAAACTGATAATAAGAATGGAATTAGTCTTATATGCCAAGATAATAAATGCAAAGGGTACATGCATGTGCATAATAGTTTAACCTTGTTATTCTAGCTCATCAACTTTAATCTCATACTGCTTGCCAGACGAAAGAATTTTGACTCGAACCATACCCTTTTGCCACTCCGCGCTACCCACTAATATCAGCCTGCAAGCATTTATTCGTGCCGCCCTTTTAAACACCCTGAAGATTATAAACCGATATAAAAAAGACGTGAATGTTCATAATTTGGTATGGTACATGAAACAAAGGCTATGGAACACAAGATATTGTCTTAAAAAAATTGTCTTTCCGAAAGGTATCATGAAATCTCACATACCATTTGAGGGGTTTATTTTCCAGAACCAAGTCAACACTTTGTCCTTTTTCCCTGAGTTTAGCAGCAACTGCCGAAGCTGCACCCTGGAGATCCTGATCCAACGAGCAGACAATGTTTTCTACCTGGGGACAAAGTTCCGGTAGAAGTCCTCTCTCTTTGAGAAGCTGCATAATCACCGAATGGAGTAAAAGAGCAAAAACAATTGAACAAGGATATTTAGACTGTCTAACATGGTAGGAGCAGTTTATTTGAATTTTTATATGCACTGATGGTCTTGGGGTTATCACAGTGAAATCACTTCCATTCACTTGGGTTGGCATTCTGAAGATATTGCTTTTGGTGGATGGAATTGAAGCAATGTTCCTTAGAGTTGCAGCAACAGTGTGGATCGTGCGAGAAATATACACACAAGTGTATTGTTAATGTGATGCGTTATCAAATTCATGAGAACATAGAAAATGTTACTGCATAGAGCAAGCTGAGTAGATCAGTAACTCGAATTAGTTTTAGGGGAAAAATAAAATTTATTCTATCAACTCCAAATGATTGACAATAGTTTACATAATATACATTATTCACAATTGATATAAAATATAAGCAAGTAAATTATGTATATATTTTCCGATTTTGCTCACTTCTAACTCTTTCAATTTTATCGTCAAATATTTGATTAATTTCAGTGCCTAACCAAACAATTTTGGCAGAAAAAAATTCAGCATTCACCATGTTCAATATGTAAAAGTATTCACTCTTTATTTTCCAGTTTTAAAAAATGAAACGAAAAAGGAAGAACTTTTGAGCAAACACCCAAGCAGAAAATTTAAGAGAAACTTAACTCACTTCTACTATAACTGCATCCCCAAATCCAAAGCCACAGGCTGGAATATCATCACCTCCAAAAGTCGACAGTAACCTGTCATATCGCCCACCTCCACAAATGGCTCGTAGTTTTCCTTCTCGATCAAATCCCTGAAGGAAATACAATAAGATAATGAGACAGAGAATAACCTACTTATATAGGCCCCGTTTGGTAGAGATTAAAATCAGATTTTTAGTAAATTTTGATAAAAGTTAATGAAATGTGTAGTTGAAAAGTCGTGAGTCCCATGAAATTTGTGGTTAAAAATTGATTGTTGACTTTGACTGAAGATTTTAATTGAATTTTAATCCAAACCAAACAAGGGCATAATTGTAGCCAGCCAGCCAGAAACAGGTTGAGTGAAAATGCTATCCTCGTAAATTTATTATCTAACTTCCTAGCGTTGTCAAGCGTAGGCTAGGAGTGCGCATAGTCTGGTGACTGGTACTAGGCCAAATCGGGAACCAAACAGTTCTACGGCTAGCGATGGAACTGAACCAGACGGGTATGTATCTAAGTGTCATATCATTTATTTTATAAAATGTAGGATACAGGGGACATGGTTAAAAATAATCCAAATTTCGAACATGAATACGTAAGTACGTCTTTCAAAATTCAATTTTTTTACTAATCCAACGTGTCATTTTGAATAGACCAAAATCAATTATTATCAAAGAAGGAAATGTGTATTGAACAGGGGGTTAAGACGAATAAAATAAAATTTTAGGGTTTAATTTTCAATTACGAGAATTACTAAATGTTGTATAAAATAGAAAATGAGGAATTTGATTGCAATTTGGATTTAGTAGAGCGCTAAGTAACGCTATATAGAACCCTTTTTTCATTTTATACAAACAAAACCCTAAAATGCCGATACAAAGAGAGAAAGAAAGGAAAAAAAAATGGAAAGAAAAAAGAAAAAAGAAAAAAGAAAAAAAAGAAGGGAAAACCTGCCGTCGCCGCCTCCGATAGAGGCCGCTATTCTCCACCCTCTCGGCGACTAGGTTTATAGAGAGCAAAAAGGGGAAAGAAAAGGAAAAGAAAAAAAAAAAAGCGAAAAGACAGTGTCAGGTTGTAACTTGGAGGATCCAACACATATTCCATACCCATGTCGTGTCGTATCCGACATGGATACTCCAACTATTTCAAATTCCGAGCATCAGAGCTTGTCTCTTATATTTTCCCTCTTTATTTATTTCTCTCTCCCCTATTAAATATATACATAATCAACGACTACGCCGTCTATTCATTAGACATTAATGCCAAATAGTCTGGAAGACTTTCCATTTAGATATCACCTAGATTGCAATCCATGAAATGCATTGGAGATGCTCTAATTGTAGTGTGTACACTTTCTGTATCAGGTCATCAGCAGTGTCAATAAACGTAAACCAGATTTATGAATATAGATGACTAATTGATTACACAATTATATTTGAATCACACAATTAAGAAACCAGCCAACAACATGGGACCCTAACGGTCCAGAAAGAAAATAGGGAAAATGCTTTATAAATTTTACCTCAAATACAATTCCAGTATAATAAGCTAGGCCACGGACAATGGATGCATCAAACTGAATCCACTCAGAGTAACCGTACTTTTCAGCAAACGAAAATAGTTGTTTTAACTCAGTAAGTGCTTCCACGGAATCTCCAAGTTTCTCTACAACAAAAGCAAAATGTACCACAATTGTTAATATAACAAGATAATAAATTATAATTGATTCAAAAATAACACTCTTGCTGATATAACCTTTTCCCAACTGGCCTCAAGTAACTATTAAGCACATGACAGAAGAATTCTGAAGCTATTTAAAATTATGAAATTTGCAGCTGAGATCCCCAATCAATTTTTTTAGTCTTAAGGTCTCCAAATTTTCATTTACGGAGCACTTTGCTTAATTCTAAAATAATTAAGACAAATTCTTGCACTAGCCTGGCCTTATTAGTGGCGTTGACTTTGCATGCGAGATCCTAATTCACACGCCAGAGACAGAAATAGCCAGAGAAATTGAAGGATAAAGATGGGCACAAGTGATTCACTGTCCCAAACTTCCAAAACTAAAATGAAAAATGATGAAATGAAGTTATAACTTGAGAAACAGTAAGAGCAACCTCCCAATATCGCCAAAGACTTCATAGAAAGAATTTCCAAAAGCTCATCAACAGCCTCCTCTGATAACTCAGCAGACTTCAATTCTTTCTTGACTTCATCTATTGGAATCTTTTCTATCTGTTTTCAGCCAAAAAAAATAAAGAAAAGAAAAAGAAAAGATTAAATAAAATATAGCAGAACGTCAAAGCAAACTGTACATAACAATTAGAAAACTTTACAACAAGTCCGTGAGATAGAGGCATGAATGGAAAAGCACCCATATTCAGTATTCTCAAATTGGCCGTACTAATGGTAAATCAATAAAGCAGTACAAGTTATAGCAGATCGATAACTGATACAGTTATATAGCTTATAGTAAATTCGATTCGTCACGCATTTACAGAATCCCATTGACATATATCATTGCTAACCCGTTGAAAAGATGACAAGAGAAATATCATAGGGTTACAATTCCTGGGATAAAGGTCTCCGTATCCTTCTGTGTGTGTGTATACAGTAAATTACAGTGCATGCTGCCCCATCAGATTATGTATATCGCAAATAACCCAAACACCAAAATCCCCCAATAAAAAAGAGAGAGAAGAACTACAGTTAGTATGAGTCATAAATACATTAACTTCTACTTATATGAAATACAGCCAGAGAAGTCTTTCCTGGCCTATCCTATGGTAACTCATTTTTCCATCGAGTAGAATTCTTAGATGGCTTTTAAGTTTCTCCATGCATTGAAAAGGCTAACCGACTTTCAATTTGATATACAGAGAACTCTCATACTGACAATGGTCATCAAGCTCCATGCTTTTTTCAACTATTGCCCTTATGAATGAGGGAAATACATATCTCATGATGGCATGTTACATTCACGACACCAGATCTCATAAAGAAAATAGTATAGAATATAGGAAGAGAAGTAATTTGAGACCACTTTGTTGGATTCTTTTGTTTTTCCCCCTCACCTCTTTGGCTAGTTGAGTCCAAATTTATGATAATTTGACAGACCTTGCCTCAGGAAGATGAGGAGAAAAAAGTGTCCACCTATTCCATGTTGAATCATAAAGCTAACCTTGTCTATAATTATGCAAACCCTGCCAAACGAACTTTCTGGAATGGAATATCGTCTCAAAACTTCTTGCAAAACCTGTGACAAGAGAAGACAACGTGTAAATTCTCCATATAGCTGTAGAAGTATGCATAGTACTGCTCGATTAAAACAGTAAGTGATCATATGAAGTAGAAAGATTTTGAACAAACTTCATATGTGAATCGGAAGTTGAGGTGAAGCCAAAAAGAAGATCACGGTGATTGTTGAAAACAAGTGATCGTACTGATATTAAAAAGAAGCGCATATTAAGAGAAGTGCATATTAAGGATCTCTAGAACTATTTCCAGAGTGCCTAAAAACATGCACACAAGCTAACGGTTTGCCCTGACATGCACAAGTCAGCAAACATGTAATGTTCAACAAAATAGATTCTCCATAGGCCTTGATACTTGATAAACAAAAGGCAAACCCATTCCGAGAAGGCGATATTAATTTAAAAACTGCATTTAGAAAATGAAAATTTGTCTGACTTTCACACCTTTCGGCTAGAAACTTTAAATCCAACATCTGATGCAGTGATCCCAATGCGTTTGAAAAAGGTGACAATTGAAGAAATCAGCTCTGCTTCAGCCTAAGAATCACAGAAAAAAGGAGTAATGCTTAACAAGGCAAATCCGACATAATTGTTCAAAACAAAATGTGAAAATTTTGAGGTATCTTGTGTCATTAGCCGAAGTTTAGCAGTAGCACTATTTAGGGTTTATGGCAATGTGAACAAAGAAAATACCTTAAGTTACACAAATAAATTTAAACTTGCTTGCTCATTTTAAGTACATTCAAAATTGTAAAATGATAATCCATATCAGCCCAAAGGGTATGTCTAAGATCCATCCAAGACTTATGCAACCTCATACCATATTCAACGTGTTTTCCTTCGTGAACCGTCATGTAAGCCTCGAGGCTGTTTGAGGCGTAAACCTCACCACAATTAAAAAAAAAAGACAAAAAATTAAGTCAAATAATACAAATTAAACATGTAAGCCGCACACAAACCAAAATATTCAGTCAAAAGATTAAAAAATAATAAAAATTAATAAATCATAAACAAATTTCAAAATTCTCAATAAAACAAACACCAAATAAATTAATAAAGTAGAAAATAATCAGTAATCCTATTGTAGTGAAAAACAGTTCAGAAGTTCCCGGAGCTGCCAAGGTCAAAGAAAAATTGCAGTTGGTAACTTGGTATCAAAATAAAAGCAATGAGAAGAAGAATTTCAAAAATTAAATAAATAAAAAATGTGCAAACTGACAAAATTTGTAAACTTAGATGGCTGGCAGATTATTGTCGGAAAGGCGTGGAGCAGGATGCAAAAGCTTTTTGTTTTTGTTTGTCTTGTGATGTGATGTAATATTAAATTAGTTTAGGTTAAACAAGTAAAAGTAACTGTTGGGTCAACTTAGAATCTGATGTTTCTTTTACATTTAACAATAATATTGAGGCACACGCCTCATGCGACTTGAGGCATGTGCCTTGTTAATCTAAGGTGCGTGCCCAATATAGTAGCATAAAAAATTGCGCCTTGACGACCGCCTTTCTAAACCATGCAGCATACTTTTCTTTGCTTTTGATAACTATGAGAGTATATTGTTCCATGTCCCTAAGCAAAATATGGTAGCTCTACTAAACTGCATTAGAGCACAGCATAGAGAGAGAAATTAGCGTCATGCTTGTCACTGGAAGACAAATGGGAAAGGGGAGGA
The DNA here is from genome assembly GCA_903798255.1 of Fraxinus quadrangulata. Lineage (NCBI taxonomy): Eukaryota > Viridiplantae > Streptophyta > Magnoliopsida > Lamiales > Oleaceae > Fraxinus > Fraxinus quadrangulata. Next base: position 12,196 of record CAIGRB010014074.1, read on the forward strand.
AGCAGATGGAA
>CAIGRB010014077.1:0-23836 GCA_903798255.1 Fraxinus quadrangulata
GTATAAGTGACCCATATATGTAAAGTGTCACTAATCTTTTGGAAGTAGTACTACAAACCTTAATGTTGTGAGAAATGACACACTAAACATCACTGCCAATAAGTGTATTTCTTTATTTATGAAAGTCAAACCATTTAAAGCACATTAGAACCTTCAAATAAAAACTCATTTTGTATTGATAATTTCTTTACTTCCCAGGCTTTTTGCACATATATATTTTTACATCTTTCAATATACTAAGCTCATTATTAGTTTTCACATCTTAAATACATGCTCTTCTCCATTAAGCAACTAAAATGACCTCTATAGCAAGCTTAGGCTAGTTAACCTAAGTCAGTTGATCATAAGCACCAGGTTGTGAAAAACTCCGCAGGCTTAGTTACTCGAGTCAAATAGGCTCCAAAGAAAAATATAAGATATTGAGTTTTTTACTACCGAGGATAAACTTGAGCTTCGGTCTAATAAATAATGTCAATTTATGTTCAAAGTCACCTTACTAACAAGCGATTGTCATCCCAAATCTCACACACGCGGTAGAGTCCTACTAATAATATCATAGTTTGTGCAGTGCAGATGGTACATGAAGACACCTATACTAAATACTCTATAAATAACTTAACTCGGCAATGAAAACTACGTTACAGCTCATCGATTAAACCCATACTAGATCACAACACGCAAAATCAAGTTTATCCTATATTAAGCTGTAAAATAACACTTTCCCGCATTTTTATTTTCAAATGTTAATAAATAAAAATGTTCATATTTTTTTTTATTTTAAAGCACGAATGCACTAAGCACATAAAGCAACTGCAAAATAAAAAAAAGTAAAAGTAAATAAATAAATAATGCACTAGTTTTCTACCTAGAAAACTAATAACTAAATATGATGCATGCATAAATCACTGTCACACAAAGCTAAAGCACGATCATGCACCAAAGTATCTAATCAAAGAGGTACATGGATGCTCTTAACTTTAAGAGCATGATTAGTCTCATGACCTTTCAGGTCACACTTCTTAACCCAAACCTTTTTAGCAGTAGAAGTGATTCTAGCTAACTGAGTCATCATCTCAATTAAGTGACTAACTTGATTGGCGAAGAAGATAACATTGCTCGAGATATCCTGACTTTTACTTCTAGTCACGAGCTTATGACACCTAGGTCTTGTGTATCCTAGTGTACCACAATGGTGACAGATGGGAATAAACCTAGGTTCAAACCTATTCGGAAGTTGTTGCCTATTTATAGGACGATTGATCCTACGTTGTCTAGTAGGCCTCGATCCTAAGACATTCTTGCCCTTGGACTCAGGATTAGCAGTATTCCTAATCTTGTTGGTGGTTGGGACAAATGTGGTCTTTGAAGTACTAGCAGCAGTATTACCATTTTGAACGTATTCTAGACCATGCCTATTTCCAGTAGGCTTATTCATCCCTAATAGATTATCGAGTTTCTGAGTACCACTCATGAATGAATGAAGTTAAGTATTAGACTTTTCTAGATCAATTGTTAAGGGTTTAACTTTGGCTTCTAAATTTTCATTAACAAGCTTCAACTCACCCAAAATTTTGGCTGAATCCTGAAGGTCACCTAAGAGTTTTCTCTCTCTCTCTCTCAAGTTCATTAACCTTTTTAGTATGACTTCATTAACCTTCTTGATTTTAGGATTCTCCTTAAATAACGTCGATAAAACTCATGAATATTGGTTTCATCCTCAGAGTCATCCTCAGAATTCTCACTATGTTCATCATTCTCCATCGTTTCATTCTCCTTATCATATTCAATCTTAGCTATAGATCTAAAAGCTATAAAATTTTCTTCATTCTCACCATCAGAGATATCACTCTGAACACTCGAATCTGATTCATCATCACCAAATTCACTGCTAATGCCTTACCCCTTCCTTTATTCAAAATTTTCTTCAAATTAGGACATTCATTCCTATGGTGACCAAAACTCTGACACTCATGACATCTAATTGACTGGGTTTTCTTACTAGAAGCACTAGGGTTATTTTCTCACGTTTATCTTTCGAGAATTTACTAGGGACATCATTATTCATATCGTGAGATTTTCTCCTATTCCTCATCACCTTCTGAAATGTTTTCACGAAATAAGCTATTTCGTCATCCCTAAGGGTTTCAGCGTCAGTAGACTTATTATCTTATTCTCTGATGGTGTTTTGGATGGATTTAAGATTCTTTGGTTGAGAAATGCTGAGTTCATAAGTTTGGAGAGATCCCACGAGTTTCTCTATCTTAACCTCATCTAAGTCCTTACTTTCTTCAATAACAGTGATCTTAGGTCTAAATCTTTCAGGTAGAAATCTAAGGACTTTTTGAACTATCTTAGACTGGGGGATCTTCTCACCTAGGTTGAAACTTGAGTTTACTATATCATTAAGCTTTGCATAGATTTTTTCAAACGATTCATCGTCCTTCATTCTAACTTCTTCAAACTTAGAGGTTAACATTTGCAGTTTGGAGTTCTTAATTATTTTGTTACCCTCGTGTGTAGTCTCTAAGATATCCCAAACCCCTTTAGTAGTTTCACATATCGAGACTCTCCTAAACTTCTCTGCAGATACAGCCATAAATAAAGCATGAATCATTTTACTTGCAATCATCAACTTGGTCTTTGGTCCAAAGAGAAATATCAGTGCATGTAACAACACCAACAACAGTAGATGAATGTTCAGTCTAATCATTTTGTGCACTGATCCAAATACACCCATCCAATGTTTTAATGAATGCTCTCATTCGAACTTTCCAGTAAATATAGTTGCTTTTTAAAAAAAATGGAGGTACGGATAGAGAATGACTCATTTAGATTAGTTCAAGGGTCAGGAATCCAAATGTGTCTCTGATACCAATTGAAATTACGAGATTCGACCCAAAATACACCTAGAGGGGGGTGAATAGGTGATTATACGAAATTAAAACTTAATAATTAATTAGTAATAAGTTACTATTAATTATCTCTAGATATTTAATCAAGCGGTCGAATTGTCCTTTGTTGAAATATTGCAATTACATGAAAGCAATAAATAAATACCAGGAATAATCATGGAGAAATCCCAACTAGGTAAAAATTTCAGGCACTTTCCTAGTCAGAAATCCACTATAAACAAATTTTGAGCTTACAGTCTGCCAAATATGACTGCCACTAGTACTTTCTGGCCTCCTGACTGTAATTTCCACAACTTTCCTGGATTGCGTGCTTCGTACCAACTCTCAGCTACAGTTTTTCAAAGCCTTCCTGGATTGCGTACTCTTTTACGAACTCTCAACTTTATGAATTTGTCTATCTCCTGTGAATCAACGAAGAACTTTGTGTTCTCCAACTACTGGAACTTCAGTCACCTTCTCTTGATCTTCAGCACTCTAACAGATGTGTAGAAAGTAGCAATTTGGTACTTGGATTATGGATTTGGTGTTTTCACCACCAAGAACAAATCACAGCATAAAGGTTTTTGGCAAGTCTTTTCACAATAGTGATCGTTAACATACGTCTCCAGTGTTCTTTTTCTCCATCTATCACCAATTGAACATTCTTGTCAATTGTAGTTTTTGTTCGAACCCTATTTTCCTATTCAATCCAACTAGTCATACAACGTAAATGCTCCTCATTTACTTCACGACTTTTAATAGATCGATGCAAATTATGCCAATCCTTGAATCCATCATTACCCAGTTGGCCAACTTTAGTGACATTTTTTGGTGTTTTAAACAACATACAACAAAAGCAGAAGATCATATCCATAGATACTGAATACACAATTGTTTGCCAATTTGATAGTAATCGCTTGTATTGTGAAGAATCGAAATGTCTATTTGCACAATCTTNTGACCAATATCAACTAAATAATTCATCGTTCTTTGATCAATGATTTTCCAATTCCCAGGACAGGTTTGATCACTTCTTTGATCAAAGATAAGCAACCCTCTTCTTCCTTATCATACACTTCATTTACATAGACAAGTTTGATCAATTCTTATCCTTATCATCTACTTCATTCACATAGGCAGGTTTCATCACTTTTTCTTCCTTATCATCCACTTCATTAACACATGCATGTTTCATCACTTCTTGTTCCTCATCATCTACTTCATTAACACATGCAGGTTTCATCATTTCTTCGTGCTCTTTCAATGCATTCACATTGTTGCTTTTAAAATACTTATTAATATCCCCTGCTTGACTTTGAGTTAATGCAATGCCATTTCATTTCCTTTTTCTCTTTAGAGCTCAAGACTCATACTTAGGAGGCATGGTGTATGCGTCTATATCTAATACCTAACAATTAGCCTAAAATACAATTACAAAATATCTCAATCATCTCACAATTAAGTTTTCAATATAGTTACTAGATGCTCCTTTGCAATTGATCCTATACAATAACCAATCATATAAGTCGAACAGACCACATTTATATAAGCTGACTAGGCTTCAAACATTTCCAATATATTCAATAACAAGTTAGGCAAGTCGTCACTTACTTGAGAAGTAGAATTTCGACAAAAATTGTGGAATCATTTGCGAATTCCACCGTCACATCTCACAAGCTTGAAATTAAAATTTATCATTTCATTTAGGGATGGAAAAATAGCTCGTCGATTCGGGCTACCCGTGGATCAGCCAGAAAAGCCCGAGTCGAGCCAACTCGTGGCTCAGGTAGAGCCCCATTTTGGGGCAAAGGCTCGAGCCCGAGCCAGCCCGTGTCACATTTGTGGTCCAGACGAGTCGTGCCAACTAACCTCAAGTTTAAAAAAAAAGTTAAAAAAAAAATTTAGCTGCCTAAAAAAATTGGGTTGAGCCTAAAATTTTTGGCGAAACAAAAGCCCGGCTCGACTCGGGCAAAAAAAAGATTGGACCATTTTTACTCGAGTCGAGCCGAGCTTTGATTTTTAGCTCATGGCTCGGCTCGGCTCGCTAACACCTCTACTGGACAAAATCACATAGGAAAAGAAATATGCTGGAATGAGGAATCAAAGGCAAAGTCATCAATAGAAAGGGTCAAAAAATGGATTAAAATTTGAAATAAATCATATAATAACCAATTAAAGGCTAAAGTTAGAGGAGGAAACAGGTAGTAAGAACAATAGATTAAACTGAAAACTCAAAAACAATTGAATTAGCCACTCAGAAACAGTTGAAAATGGACCTTTATGGCTCTACTGAAGCAAAACTAGATGCAAAGCCAATTTTTCCACCAAACTTTAAACAGTCCTTGAAAAGTTAAAGCATCAATGGCCATCCATTTCCCAAGAAAATACAAGCCTAGTCAATAAAAATCAATTAATGATCATAAATACTACACTGATTCAAAACCCTTGTCACAGTGAATACTCTGATAACATAAACTAAAAGTGGCGAAAAACTAAAAAGGTACCATTTTTAGATTGTTTGATTTCGTTTCTTTACAGTACTTGTGATGAAAAATCCACAGGAAAAAGGCTTCATTTTCTTGAATTTTTGATGTGGGTTTGTTGTTCAGAGTTCAACTGTGGATTGTCGATTGCCCGGAGGACTGAGGAGTCACGGCATCGCGTCACAACTCACGCGGTTAGACAAGGGTTGAAAAAAGTTGTGAAGTGTGTGAAACTTTTAGTTTGTGAAAGAGTGAAGGAAAGGGAAGGAGGATTGGAGGAAACGACGAGGTCAACTAGTCATCGGTACAAAAGAGACGGCGTTGACATTACGGTTGGAGTCGAGTTGAATGAGAGAATGAAAATTGATTTTCCATTTTTCCATTTTGTAATTTTTTTTAAAAAAATTATAATTGGGCCAAAGATGACGCCCATCCGGTATTGGCCTGATTGCAAATAATAATAATAATAATAAAATTGAGCAAAAAATAGGCTTCCTCCAATTTTGGGCTTGAGGTGCAGGCCTCATCCGCCTTGCCACATGGTCGGGCCTGATCATGGATATGTTGGTTGAAAAATTAAGGGAAATCCTTTTACCACGTTTTTTGGTGCTACAAATATTGTTTCACTCCCTAAAGTGGATTTGCCAGTTGGTTTTGGACAATTTAGGCCTATTAGTATGTGTTCAGTTTTGTATAAGATTGTGACAAAATCTTGGTTAGCCGGCTATCTCCGATTCTTGGCATTTTGATTTCCAAAGAGCAATCGACTTTCATACAAGGCCATGGTATTTTGATAATATTTCTATCGCCCAAGAATTGGTACACTGTATTAATAAGAAGATAAGATAGGATAATTGTTTTCTCAAAATTGATATGACAAAGGCATATGATCGGGTTAATTGGAGTTTTTCGTTGGAGGTATTAAAATGATTTGGATTTTCGGAGGCTCTCTACAATCTGGTATTCAATTTTATTTCTTCCCCGTCTTGTTCTATTATGCTTAATGGCTCTACTCGTGGTTTCTTTAAGACTTCTAGAGATATTCGACAAGTGAATCCTTTATCCCTATATTTGTTTATTTTGGCGGAAGAGGTCCTTTCAAGGATGATTATAAGAGAATTTGAAAGTGGAAAGGTTCAGCCTTGTCATTCATCTGGTGGTTTGTTAGTGACTCATCTTTTCTATGATGATGACTTGCTGGTTTTTAGAAATGGTAGGAACATCATCCATTCAAAACCTAATAGAGATTTTTACCCGGTATGAGAGGATGTCGGGTCAGTAGGTTAGTCCAGACAAGTCTTCTATTTTTTGTCTAAACATGTCTCCAGTAGCAGGAAATGTAATATGTTGTCTCTAATGGGTTTCAAAAAAGGACAGCTGGCCATGCACCTATCTTCGTGTCCCTCTTCATGTTGGGAGGCTCACTATTCGTATGTTGGATCCCTTCTTTGCTAAGGTCAAGAAAAAGTTGGCGGGTTGGAAAGGTAATTTGCTATCTCTTGGCGGTAAGATTGTGCATATTAAGCACCTTCCAAATAGCATGCCTATACATATTCTTTCGGTCCTTAAGCTACCCAAAGATGTCTTCAAGGAGCTTTGTCGTATGTTTACTGATTTTCTTTGGAATTCATATGATGGATGTTGCCGGCGAAAATGGATTTTTGGAAGCGGATATGCCTATCAGTGGAGGAGGGTGGTTTAGGTATTTGGGCGCTTGAGGATGTGCAAAGTTCTTTTATTATTATTATTATTATTGCAATCAAGCCCAATATTGAATGGGCCTCATCTTTGGCCCAATTATAATTCTTTTTTTTTTTTTTTAATTACAAAATGGAATAGTGGAAAATCAATTTTCATTCTCCCCTTCAACCCGAGTCCAACAGTGATGCCGACATCGTCTCTTCTCGACCGACGACAAGTCGACCTCGTCGCTGCGATTTCTCCAATCCTCATTCGCTTCCCTTCACTCTTTCACAAACCACATGTGTCACACATTTCACAACTTTTTTCAATCCTAACAGCCTAATCGTGTGAGTCGCGACGTGATGCCGCCACTCTTGAGTCTTTCGGCCAGTCGGTAGTCCATAGTTGAACTCTGACCAACAAACCCACATCAAAAATTCAAGAAAATAAAGCCTTTTTCTTGTGAATTTTTCATCACAAGTACTGTAAAGAAATTGAATCAGACATTTTGAAAATTGTACCTTTTTTTTTTTACCATTTTTAGTTTATGTTATTAGAGTATTCACTGTGACAAAGGTTTTGAATCAGTGTAGTATTTATGATATTAATTGACTTTTATTGACTGGGCATGTATTTTCTGAGGAAATGATGGCCATTGATGTTTTAACTTTTGAAGGACTGCTTAAAGTTGAGTGGAAAAATTGCCTCTGCATTTAGTTTTGCTTCAGTGGAGCCATAAAGGTCCCTTTTCAATTGTTTCTGAGTGGCTAATTCAACTGTTTCTGAATTTTTAGTTTAATCTATTGTTCTTACACTCTGTTTCCCCTTTAACTTTAGCCTTTAATTGGCTATTATATGATTTATTTCAAATTTTTACCCATTTTTGGACTTTCATGTTAATGACTTTGCTTTTGATTCCTCATCCCTTAATATTTCTTTTCCTATGTGATTTTGCTCCAATGAAATGTTAAATTTTTATTTTAGGTTTGTGAGATGTGATGGTGGAATTCTCAAAGGTGTGAATTGTGATTCCACATTTTTTGTCGAAATTCTACTTCTCAAGTAAGTGACGAATTGCCTAACTTGTTGTTGAATATATTGAAAACGTTTGAATCCTGTTAGCTTATATAATTGTGGTCTGGTCGGCTTATATGATTGGTTATTGTATAGGATTAATTGCAAAGGCGCATGTAGTAACTATTTTGTAATTGTCTTTTAGGTTAATCGTTGGGCATTAGATATAGACTCACCATGCCTCTTAAATATGAGTCTGGAGCTCTAAAGAGAAAAAGGAAGCGAAATGAAATTGTATTAACTCAAAGTCAAGCAGGGGATATTGATAAGTATTTTAAAAGCAACAATGTGAACACATTGAATGGAGGCGAAGAAGTGATGAAACTTGCCTGTGTTAATTAAGTAGATGATGAGGAAGAAAAAGTGATAACACCTGCCTATGTTAATTAAGTGGATGATAAGGAAGAAAAAGTGATGAAACCTGCCTCTGTGAATGAAATTGATGATAAGGAATAAGAAGTGATCAAACCTGCCTGTGTGAATGAAGTGGATGATAAGGAAGAAGATGGTTGATTATCTTTGCATTTGGATGATCCTGTGAATTGGAAAATCGTTGATCAAAGAACGAAGGATTATTTAGTTGAAATGTGTACAAAAAAAGTTGATGGCATCTTGTTTCCCCAAAAATTGTGCAAATAGACATTTCGATTTTTCACAATATAAGCGAGTACTACCAAATAGACAAACAATTGATAGAAGATGGCTAGTATATTCAGTATCCACGGATAGTATCTTATGCTTTTGCTGCAAGTTGTTTAAAACACCAAAAAAATGTCACCAAAGTTGGCCAACTGGGTCATAATGGATTTAAAGATTGGCATAATTTGCATCGGTCTGTTAAAAGTCGTGAAAGAAATGAGGAGCATTTATGTTGCATGACTAGTTGGATTGAATTGGAAAATAGGGTTCGAACAAAAATTACAATTGATATAAATGTTCAATTGATGATAGATGCAGAAAGAGAATATTGGAGACGTGTGTTAACGAGGATAATCGCTATTGTGAAAATACTTGCCAAAAACCCCTTGCCATTTCGAGGAGATGATGAGAGGCTACACGTTGAGAACAATGGTCTATTTTTAGAAATGGTGGAAATGATTAGTGAGTTTGATCCAGTAATGCAAGAGCACATTTGGCGGGCTAAATGACGCGAGATTTAGTATACATATCTTGGCAAAACAATTCAGAATGAGGTGATACAGTTGTTGGCTAATGAGGTGAGAAGTTCAATTGTGAAGAAAGTTCAACGTGCAAAATATTTCACATTTATACTTGATTGTACTCCAAATGCAAGTTAGAGGAGCAAATGTCTTTAGTAGTACGATGTGTTGATGATTCCACATTTATACTGGTACAGGTTGTTTCATTCAGTCAATATTGTAAGTAAATATATTCAAACCAAAAACATGGATATTGATCATGCTATCGACCTCTTGCAAGGACTTGTTTCATTTCTTGAAGATTATAGAGAAATTAGATTTTCTATTGCTATGGACGAAGCAACAAAAAAGGCAAGTGATATGAGAATTGAAGTTGTATTTCGAGAAAAATGCATAATTTGAAGAAAAAAATAATTTGATGAAAGTGGAAGTGATGAAGTAAAGCAATCAGCTGAAAAATCTTTAGAGTTGAATATTTTGTTTTTATAATTGATCAAACTCTATCTTCTCTAAGGACTCGATTTGAATAATTCAAACAATATGATGACATACTTGATTTTTTGTTTAATTTGAAGAGGTTAAGGGGTGCAACTCATTCAATTTTGTTAAACTCTTGTATGAATCTTGAGAATCAACTGGAACATAATTGGTGTTCAAACATTCGTGGAGATTATTTATGTTCGGAGTTACAAGATCTAAGGTGTTATATACCAAGTGAAGTAATGAGAGCAATTGAAGTACTACAATATTTGAAGACATTGAATGTTTGTTTTCCAAATGCTTATATAGCTTTTTAAATCTTGTTAACCATATCGGTTATAGTTGCATCTGCAAAAAAATAGTTTCTCCAAATTGAAGTTGATCAAGACTTACTTTCGATCAACTATGTCACGAGAAAGATTGAATGTATTAGCTATGTTATCAATAGAGAAATATACTGTTGAATAGCTAAATTATTCATATTTGATTAATGTTTTTGCCTCTAAAACATCAATGCAAATAATATTTAAGTGATTGTTTGAACTCTATGTTAAGTTTTAAGTTAGCAATAGATTGCATAATACATTGTTGGATTTTGTATTTATGTTGATTTTTGGGGCCTAATTTATGGATCTCGCCAACTTTGCACGGATGGTCGGTTCTCTACCAAAGCAGCTTGGCATCTTGTCTGAATGCGTGGTGTACATGCCCTTGGCGGAGATGGCTTTGGTATTCAAAAATTCCAAAGCGAATTTCTTTCGTTACATGGCGTGCCTTTAAGGGTTGCTTGCCTGTTGATGAAACTATTCAGCGTATAGGCATTGTTTTAGCATCCAAATGTTTATGCTGTAACTCTCCTAATTTGGAATCTTTGGATCACGTCCTTAGCTCAGGTTCTATAGCTCATGAAATCTGGAATTATTTTGCTTCCTATCTATGTGTGCCCTTGCCGCATGTACGTAGTCGGAGAGGAAAAATGCAGGCTTGGTGGAGGAAAGCTTGGGACTCTTCTCAAGTTGGTATGTTGAGAGGTGTTGCTCCTATGATTATTGCTTGGGCACTCTGGCGGGCTCGTTGTGCTGCCAGGATGGAGGATGAACTTCCTTGTATTTGAAAAATCATATACCAAATTAAGACCCAATTGATGAATATCTTCTATCCGTCCACATACTTGCCACTTAAGCTTCAGGTATGAGCAGATTTTATTGGGTCTCAATTGTCCTATTGCTCAAGTTAAGGTGGCTCCAACTTAGCTTATTGCATGGAAGCGCCCATGTCTGTCATGCTTTAAATTAAATGTGGATGGCAGTGCCTTGGGAAACTCGGGTATGGTAGGTGGCGGAGGTATCATTCGAGACCATCAAGGGAATGCTGTGGCTGGTTTTTCTCATACCTATGGAAAGATTACAAATACAATAGCAGAAATGAGAGTACTTCATGGTGGCTTGCTGCAATGTAAGAGGGAAGGTTTTTATCATATTACGATAGAATTAGATTCTAAAGTAGTGGTGGATTGGATACACAAGGGGAGGTGTGATCACTGGTATTTGTGAGATTATTGGAACGAAGTAGTTTCTTTAGTTGTGAACTAAGGGCTTCGATATCCCATATTTTTAGAGAAGCTAATATGGTGGCGGATTTTCTTGCTAAGGCAGGTGTGAAGGGGTTCTCTTATATTGTTCAAGATTCGGCATCTCTTCCACATCATTTACGAGGTCTTCTTCGCATGGATCATTGATGTTTACCTTACATAGGTGCAAGTAACTTTATTTCTTGCTTGCTCATTTGTTTTTTGTTAGTGGTATTGCTTTGTTTTTCATTCTTATTTTGGAATGTAATCACGGTATTCCTCCACCATAAGTTAGGGCTTATCAATACATTTTTGAAGGTGCCACCCTCCTTTCCTTAAAAAAATAAAAATAAAATGAAAATATAAAAAATAAAATAAGAACTATACCTTTAACAAATTCTTCATACTCTTTTTGAGAATCTTTATCATGAACAATCACGATCTTTGCTCCTTTTTTTGAATATTGATCTATCATGATATTTTCACACTCTAATTGTCCAATTGTCTAACATCCAATGGTAATACATACATAAAAACAAGAATAAGAGATCATGGTTTTTCTTTCTCGTATGATTATCATATTATAATATGAGTTGTGTTGTAATTGTAATCTCAATTGCCATTGTAACAACTATGAAAAATTCCAATCCTAAATGTTTATTTATAGATGTTAAGTGGGCTTGACTTACCCATTAAACATAAGTTGTCCCATTAATTCAATTATTTAGTCCGTAAGTTCATTAATGAACAATTCAATTAAATAATTTTACAAATGTCTCACACTTATTAATTAATTAATTTTTAATATCATTCTTCTAGTTCTCCCTTTTTGTGTGTGATCTATTAAATTCTCAATCATGATGTCGAACGAAGCGAATTATTATTTTGACATAATCAGAATAAGAAGTTTTAATTTATCATGAATTCACCTAAATAAATTAATTCAAAATTTTCGTCCTCGAATGACATCTAGCAATACTTGTAATAATTGACAAAACCAAACTTATTCATTTACCATGAAATTATAATCCTTTCGTTAATATGATCCAATCAATTACAAGATATGGAGACGTACCATTTTGATTAATCGATTATATATTTTATCCCCCTCTTAAGTCAATAAATGTCAAAACTCTTTTCGACTTAAGAACTCACCTTGGTCAAGGATTTCTATATCAATATAAGTATATGAAATGTAGATTATAATCTCATATTATATATGAGTGACAAATTCTCTACCGATCATTCATAATCTTCATATGATTCTTGACATACCTAAACGATGCTTATTAACGATTCTTTGAAAATCAATATTCAATATTACCAAAGTAAGATTGTCCTCATATAAGATATTATGATAACCTCAAGTTAAATGATCAATTCTACTATCAAACGTTAGAAATTAACAATTCACGCTTAAATAGTTATTTATATGAAATCTCTACAATGGGTCTCCAATATATTGTTCGCTTAATAAAACATTCACACGTCCATTTAACTATCGCTACATTTTAACTTGTAAGATTAGCTACCCACTTTATAAGTGAGAAATGACACGTGATGGTCTATTCGTAATAACTATATACATATCTCGATCACGGGTAATTTAAAATTCAATGATAGGTAATTTGTATCTCAAATTCACAACTCTATTTAATTAACAAGTTATCAATATTTGAATCTATGGACTCAGTTAATTTAATTTATCAAAATAATAATTCAATTAATTAATAGATATATTATAAATAAAATGCATAAATCGTATTCAAATGTTTACGTCCAAAATCGATTTGACCTAGAACACAAAACTTATAGAAGGATTTATGATGATTTATTTCCTACTTATGCCAATTTGTATATTTGGAAAGTTAGGTTGAAATCGAGATGCTTTCCGTGTAGAAAACAGGAAACTATAATCCATGGAGCAACAAAGAAGTGCATGAAATAGCTTTGGTTTCTTTATTAGCTAATGAGTTTAGGGCACTAAGGTCTTGACGATAGAATTATAGAGATAGATACGACATTCTTATCCTCCAAATTTAACATTATAGAGCTGAATTCATGAATTTATTTTAAATTTCGATTGGTATTTTAATGATTTGAGCTCCAAATCTCCATTTTGAACCTTTGGACGAATAACAACACTTTAATTATTGTTATTCATCATAAACTAAGCTCTTTCGGGATAAGGGAATATTTTTAATATTTGCATTTAAGTCCCTCGAAAAATGATAAGTTAAGTTTTCAATTTAGTCCTTTACTTTCTAATCTTTTCAATTAAGTCATAATTGAAAACATGTATGTTTTCTAGGTGTTATAGTTACAATTACTATACCATCACACTTTGATTTCGCAATTAAACTAATAAGTGTAATTTGTACACTTATTCGGACAGTCAAATGCGATCAATTTTAATTATTTTTGATAATTCATTACTTAATTAAATGTCAGTTTTGTTTGTTAGGTAAAATTTGAGGCAAATTGGTGGAATTGAAAGATAAAAACGAAAACATGCGAAAGCAAAAGAAATCCAAAGTTCAGGAACCAAAGTGCAAACATCCAATAGTTGATTCGAACTACAAAATGATTATTGAAGATTGATAGGAGTCAATTGGATGCAATTATAAGTCACAAATAAGTGAAATACAATCAAAAGATTTTCACAAATCAATTTCCAACAGCACAAGTCATGTTCCGAATTTTTAGTCAAAGATTGAGACCTATTTGAAAATAGAAAATGTTCAAATTAAAAATTTATAATTTTAGAAAAATTGTAACATTTTGAGTTATGTTTCTAATGTACTTTGAATTAACTCGATTAGATATAAGGAGAAAATGTTATGACTAAAATAAAGAAGGCTGCTCAGACGTGAACTAGCGCGCACATGGGCAATTCAAGCGCATCAGACTGAACTACAGAGCGTGTGCGATTGGGATCAGGGCATGCACACGGGGGCTTTTTGGGGACCTAAGTTGCAAATTTCTTGATTTAATTAGATTTTTTTTCCTAAAATCCAATTTTGACCTGATTTTTGATAGATTTTCCGCTCCTATAAATACAAAACTTGGCTAGAACATTTTTGGTTAGTTTTATAGTTAATAGCCTCCAGGGGTTTCTCTTATTTTCTTCTAGAGTTTCCCGTAGCAGAAAAACATTGGAGGAACTCTCTCTAGCCTATTAATATTATATAATATCATAAAATTTATTAAGAACGACAGATCAATTGTTATTTTCAGAGAGGATATCAAACTTTAACAAGGAATTGAAGCAAATTATATCAAAATTTTAAAGAATTCAACCTTGAAATTGAAGATCGAAATTTCTTGCATTATTTCATGATCCAGGTGATGATTTTCCATTATTCTTTTTGTAATTTATATAAAATTATGCTAGACTAAATCCCTTTTTTGCATTGGATGAAGATGAACGCTATTGCTAATTTATTTTAATTCAAAACTAGTAGTTTAATATTTTCTTACATTTCTTGATTAATTTTGCATACACGTTGTATTATTTAATTGCTTGATCACCAATTAGATAATACTGCTTAATATAGTATTGGAAGACTCATAATAAGTTTAGAATGCGGTAAGATTAACATATATTCAATAGATGTTAGGAATAACATTTATCACTTGTGCATTTATATAGATAATCTAAAATTTAATACATTCTATTCATTCGAATTCTGACTATGAATAGAGATTTAAATCATGACTAGGATGTAATTAATTTGTCTTGGAAAAGAAAGTTATATACCTTAACTTTAACGATTGTCAAGAATGCATGAATGAAATTAGATTACAAATCAAGAATTGAAATAGATAGCAATATGATGACTCTAAATCTAATACAATAGCTATAAATTGATACCACAACACTTTTTCATATTTCATAGATTAATTTAGAATAAGTTCGAAATCAAATCACTTTTGTTTTACATAATTTGGATTCCATACAAATCTAGTAAACTTGATTTTGAATTTATTCCTCGTGGCATGATACTTTCAACTCGTTAAATCTATTACTTATCAACGATCATATAAGTTTATGAAATTTTATTGAACAAGTTTTGGCATGTTGCCAGGGAGTAAATTATTTAATTTGAGTTTATTAGTTTATATAATATTGGAAATTTTCTTTTAATTTGTTTTAGGCTAATATTTACACATCTAATCTCTCTTGTTTATTTTTTGGAAGTTTATGCAAGATTCTAAAGAAGTAGAGTTCTTACATTTGGATCTTGAGATCAAAAGAACCTTCAGACAATGGAGAAGAAAACAAAGAGAAGTGAGAAAAATGGCAGAAAATCAAGATCAAAATCAAAACCAAGCATATAGCCCAAAACGGATGACCCGATATGAGAAAAACGTCTTTATCTTCTTCCATGTCTAGCATAATGAAGTATGCTAGGAATATGAACTTGTCAACCTTCACAAAGATGTCTTGAACAATACTTCTAATGTGTTTGACTAATCTGTCAGCCAGCTCAAATGAAACTGAAGTGGCATTTGCTTTCTCCCAACCTAATTTCCTGAAAAGAAATAAAGGAAATAAGTTAATACTTACTCCTAAATCACATACTCCTAAATCACATAATACTTTATCTATATACTTGTTACCAATATTGCAAGGAATAGTAAAATTACTTTGATCTTTTAGTTTCTTTGGTAACTTGTGTTGGAGTATCGCGCTGCACACTTTGTCAACATGACAATTTCATTATCCTCTAACTTATTCTTGTTTGATAGTATGTCTTTCATAAACTTAGCATAGCTTGGCATCTAAGCTAAGGCTTCTGTAAATGGTATGTTGATATATAGCTTCTTAACCACATTCATAAAATTTCGCGAACTACTTATCAAGCTTGTATTTCTACAGTATTTGCAGAAATGGAATTGGATATACATATGCTTTGACATGAGCTGTAGCCTTAACTTGTGAACCATCAGAAGACTCAACTAGATTTTATTCTATGGTTAGACTGATCCACGTGCTCCTCACCCATGGCAGGTACCTGTTCTGTAGCAATAGCTGGACGTTTCATGTGTATTTTTAGTAACTGAACTAGACTATGTACAGTGATGACTTCGACTTGTTCTTTTGGATTTGTCTCTGAATTGCTTAGCAAAGTTTTATGAGTTCTACCTGATAAAGTCACTACTATTTGTCCTACTTGATGTTCCAAATTCTTGATAGAAGTTTGTTGGTTCTGAAAGTTTGTCTCAGTCTTTGTGATGTACTAAGTGAGTAGTCTTTTAATTAGGGCTTTATATCTTAAGGTTGTTGTTGCTATTGAAACCCTGGTGGTCTATTATGATAATTTCCTTATGTCCCTAGCCTAATTGTTGGTCTACGAAAAATTAGGATGATTCTCCACCTCGAATTTTAGGTATTAGAGTGGGGATTGTTCCAATGCTTCTAAAATTTCTATGCGTAGCTAACTTCCTCAAGCTCAATAACATGCATAGAGGTTAAAGAACAACTTGCAATAGTGTGATTTACCCCCACAACCTACGTAAATCGATATTGATTGGTTTACCATGTTAACAGACATGATAAGTTATCTATTTTCTTTATAATAGCATTCATATGTGTTGCAGTGCGGTCACCGCATCAATACTATGCATACTGACTTGCTGATTTCTTTGGAGTATCTATGTCGGTCGGCCACATAGATTGATTATCTTCTATCCTCTCATATAGTTCACGGGCCTCATCTATAGCCAATTTCATCACTGAACCACCCCATGTTTCGATATTATGGGTGTAATCCCTAGTAGAAGATGTATACCTGAGCTTGGTTAGGAATGTCAAGATTAGGACACTTCCTAAACAAATCCTTGAATCTTGCACAAGCTTCTGGATAGTTCTCGAGGTCATTTTGTTTAAATGTGTGGACATCCTTTCGGATCTGATGGACTCAAGATGGCGGAAAAAACTTCATAGTAAACTTTTGCACCATGTTATTCCAAGTTAAGATGCTTACGACAAGTAAAGAAGGGATTCATTCTCTTGTAACATCTTTCAAAGTGAGGGAATAACTGTATTTGAAAGACATCTACTAACATCCTCTCATGACTAATAACTTCACATAATATTAGAAAAACTTTTATGTGTGCATGCAGATTTTCTGTAGCTTTTCTAAAGAACTTGATGTTCTGGTGATTCTGGAAGAGGTTGGTGACATGTGATTGAAGATGGAAGATCAAATGTCCAAATGAACGATACACAATATCAAGTTGCATGGGTACAAGCATTGGAACCACATAATCTCCAACTAATATAGGGGCTTCGTCAGCAATAACCATGTGTTGAACTAATAGCCATAGTTGAAATGGATCGTGGAACTTATTCAGATTCAGATTCAGATTTTGAATCTCAGATATTTTCATTTCTACTCTTTGTTCTCATCTACACCATGTGAAGGTTTTTTCGATCTCAAGATCTAATGGAATGAGCTCGATCTCGTTAGAATCTTGCATAAACTGGTGATTGCTAGTAAAGAACAAAACACAAGAAAATTAGGTCATGTGATTATAGCCTAAAAAAAAAGACAATCGAATCTACTATGGACTAATAAACTAGATTAAACCAATTACTCTCCAACAACGACGATAAAAACTTACTCGATTAAATTTCGCAAGTGTACAAGATCGTTGACAACTAATAAGTAATGAGTTATATGTATCATCCAACGAGAAATAAATGCTAACTATAGTATATTAGCTACTATCAAATTTGATCTACGAGACTTGTTTGTTTGTTTGTAACTATCCTAACCTAATCTATGACCGTGAAGAATTGGTTTTTATCAAATTATGAGATGAATGTATTTGATTTCAAAATCCACCTATTAATCTTTATTTCCAATTCTTGACTCATATAAGTTAATGTTCAAGTGTTTGTGACAATCGATAATCCATTAATGTTTAACCCTTTTTCTAAGATAAATTGAATTTATTCTAAGCATGACCCGATCATATTCCTAATCTGAATTTATATGCAAAGAAATGCATTCAATCACACGATTATCACACAAGATTGTACACGACATAAATATCGCTCCTAACACCTATTGCCCAGTGTCAAATACACAGTATTTTACTTATTTTGAGTTTTTCAACACTACAATAAGCACCTAATTATCTAAATGGTGCGCAAGTATTCAAATAATACAATAATCATGCATATTTAATCAAGAACACAAGAAGTAACTAAAATACTTAAGTCTTGGATTAGACATATCAATCAAAAGGTTTTATCATTCATATAATACAAATAAAGTTTAGCCTAACATGGTTGAATTCAAATTATAAAAAAAGATATGAAAATGCATCAATCGAAGCAACTCAAAAACTTATGTTTTGCACTTCAATCTTCAATTCAACTAAGTACGATGTACTTAGGAGAATAGATGCTTGACTAAGTTGATGTATTTAGGAGAATAGATGCTCGACTAAAATCTTGTGAAGGATACGAACCACAAAATATTAAATTTTATAATTTTAGACATACAAATTATTAAAACGATGATTTACAAGATTATGATTGGGAACATCCTTTTAAATTTAGAAGTTTTTTGACAATTGCTTTATACTACCAATGTAACATTAGGGGTATCTCCCTACTTGTCCTAAACTTTTTGAACATCATTATCTTATTGCTTTAACTTTCAATGAATATAAATTGGTCCCAACTTTAATAATATATTATATGCGACAAAATTTAAAAAAAATTGGAAAGACATACCTATGTTATTTCTTTTAGCTTGTGTAATGGACCCTAAATATAATTAAAAGATACAAAAATGATCATATGAATAATTTCAAATGTATCAAATTTGATACTCCAAAGTATTCTATTTTAGAGAATACTTTAACTGAAATGTATGAATTGTATGCAACAAGATTTGGTGCGGAAGTTAGGTGGGCACCCTATACACACCCCTCCCCCTTCACTGAATTTGAACCAAAACAACTAAAATTATTGAATTTTTCTCAGATATTAGGGATGAAACATTCAAGGTTGGTTCTAGTATATCTCCTTCATGCAATCAAAGTACGTTGAATGTAAGTGTATGTGGCATGCTTGCAGAATTAGTTAGATATTTTAGTTATCCAATACTTAGAGCCGTAGAACAGATGATGCAATGGCGATAGACTTACTTGATTTTTAGATATGTCACAAACGAACATATCCCGTTGTTTTTGTCATAGCACGTGATCTACTAACACCTACAGTTAGCACGTATCATCAGAGTCTTATTTTAGCATAGATTTTTGTTTGAGTTCAGATCATGACCCGTGACTTAAATAAGACGTGGATGTAAAAGATTGAAAATATGCTAAATATCGAGTCCAAAATTTATATGCCCAAATGTTAGCAAGTAAAAGCAGAACATCACAGGCCAGTAGGAGCCTTACAACTGCTACCTATCCTAGAGTGGAAATGGGAAAGAATGACAATGGACTTTATGGTAAAATTACCAAAGACAACTAAATGATACGACAATATTTGGGTTATTATAGATAGGTTGACTAAATAGGCTCATTTCAATCCAGTTTGTTCCACTTATTCCATGGACTAATATGCGCAGCTTTATGTACAAGAAATAGTTAGATTTCATAGAGTGCCACTATATATTGTTTTAGACAGAAGTTCTAAGTTTTTATCTCTCTTTTAGAAAAGCTTACATAAGGCTTTGAGAACGAAGTTATCTTTTAGCACTGCGTATCATCCTCAGACTGATAGACAATCAGAAAGAACAAAATAAATATTAGAAGATATGTTGAGGGCTTGTGTATTAGATTTCCAAGACCAGTGGAGTAAATTTTTGCCTTTGGTGGAGTTTGCATACAATAACAATTATCAGGCTATGATTGGAATGGCTCTATATGAAGCAATATATGATATAAAATGTAGATCTCCAATTTATTGGGATGAGGTTGGAGAAAGGAAACTATTGGGACCAGATATGGTTCGTAAAATGGCTGAAGTTGTGACACAAATGTGTCAGCGGATGCAAACTGCTCAAGACCGACAGAAAAATTATGCAGATGAAAGAAGAAGAATGCTAGAATTCACAGTCGGAGACCAAGTATTTTTGAAGGTAGCACCGATGAAATGAGTTATGCGATTTGAAAAGAAAGGAAAATTGAGCCCGAGATACGTTGGTCCATTTTCTATCATTGAAAGGATTGGAAATGTTGCCTACAAACTTGACCTTCCTTCATCAATGTCTCAAGTGCACAATACGTTTCACGTATTAATGCTACGAAAATACATTGGAAATCTTTCTCATATATTGAAGAACGAACTAATGGAGATAAAACCAGATTTGACTTATGAAGAAAAATCAATAGGGATTCTTCAATGAGAGGTAAAGCAACTTAGAAGGAAGAAAGTTCCATTGGTTAAGGTACTACGACGGAATCAATTAACAGAAGAGGCCACTTGGGAAAGGGAAGATGAAATGCGAGTTAAATATCCTGAACTTTTTGGTAAGCAAATTTTGAGGACGAAATTTTTATAAAAAGGGGAGGATGCAATACCCCAAACTTCACTTTACACACTCGGCCAATATGATTGTATTACTTGCTATTTACAATGCCATTGCATTTGCATCAACAGTTTGAAATGGTTTTCTCTTATAATGGTGCATTGGGTCATTGAAGTTTAAGATCTTTATATGGTATTAGTCTTCGACCTCCCGACCTAGGTGGTGAATCTTACATTGAGCTATGGTAAAAATTTAGGTTAACGTAAATGTTGGATATTGATGTGATAAACGACGGTGACTTTAAAAGCGACGGAAGCATTATCGGTAAAGTTACTTGCTTTTATTTCAGTTACTCGTGGTTGCCCTAAACCCCTAACTAAATCTTTAATATATTTGGGACATGAGCATGAAATGACATGATCATAATACGATAATATAAGGTTCATGTGACATTATAAATATTGAGGCGCAAATTGTTTAAGTCGGTTGACTATCGGGCACCAATTGGGTCAGGAATCGAATGAACGGTTAATGAATTAACTCTATAAATTATTTTAGGATCCTATGGTAATTAAATTAGGTTGTAGACACACTAAGATAGGCCAGATACACTTGGTTTTCTACTGCAATGATGGGTGTAAAATCAGATTTTTACTACAAATGACACCTCATGCTTGGAAACACTTCATGCTTGATGACTTGTCATTTTAACCTTCAATTCCTTTGACTTAACGCTTCCATCATGTCTCCTAACCCCTTAGAACTTCATATAGGATAGATATATATATTTTATAAGTCAATATGTATCCAAATAGGGGAAGAGAAAAGTCAAATATTGCTGGAAGAAGTCATCTCCTGCTTAACACATGTCATGCTTGGCTGCCTACAACATTTTCTTAATTCCTAAGCGACCCAAACCTCTTTTAAGACACTATATATACCTCCTACTCAAGTATTTAGCCTTTCAAGTTATCTCAAAGTGATCCCAAGTGAAAGAGAAAGCAAAGGAAACAGAGCGAAGAAGAAACAAGAAGTTGAAACTGAACTTCTAAACATGTGAGTTTAGCTCACGATTTTGAAGGTTGTTTTCAATGTTTTTGAAAGTATTACAATCTCTTGAGCCCTTGAAACTGCTTGATATTTTATTGGGGTTAGTGTTTGGGATTTTATTATGGCAAAAAGAGAGAAAAATTGTTGGAGATAAACAAGTGGGGATATGAATTGTATCTTGGATTCTGCCTATTCAACCTTTGATTTGGCATAATACATAGGAGATAACTTGTAGCTACATATATGAATATCTTCATATGAAATTTAGATGGATAGAAAGGATTTCTGATTGCCTAGAATTTGATTGGTGGCATGCTAATACAATAAAAATTGAAAACGGTCATAGGGAAATTGCCTGATTTGGTGTTCGGTAAAAATGGACTAATTTTCAGGTTATAAACCTTCTACTTGTGGTAGCTTAATAAAATATTTAACTTCACATATATGTTATATAAGTGTGTTAAAAGTTTAGGTAGGAATGAATGTGATTGAGGGTGTGAAAATATGGATGAAACAGGACATGACATCAACTAAAACCTTGCGTGTTTAATGTGGTTTCAACCTTTACATGTTCATTAATTATTTCTTAGGTCTGGAAAATATATTTTAAGGAATGCTAGGTTGTTGGAAACAATTAGATGACGTTGACATTCATTAATTGGACTCGAGAAATAGTGAGATTTATAGGACTAGTTTGCAATGCGATCGGTAACTTGAAATGATAATGTTATCTTAATCAGTGTGACATGAATGGATGCAGTACAGGATTGTGTGCGTTAAAGTTATCAAATTGAGGATTGTGTTTAATATTAAATGGTAATACATGTGATTTGTCGACTTTAAGTGAGAAAGGGAATCGATCCACACTCCGTAGTAGTGCACACATAAGGAAATAAAGGTAAGTAAAAATTCATTTGTAATTACGATGCAACAATAAGGAGCTCATTGTACACATATGATGGATATGGTTATTGAGTATGTGATTTCGAAATATATTGATATCGATTTTGATTAATTATATCATTCACGAACGTTTTCATCTTCTTGCACGATATACGTCCATGATTGAAAATTTTGCATGCACAACATGATTGTAAAATTGAGCTTCCCTTATAAAATATTTTATTGACCACTACTAGGGCACCGAGGCATGTGAGGCATGCTGATGTGATATATTTTAGCATCGCGGATGATACTTCCTGGTTAATTGCAAAGGTAGATAGGAGATGGACCTTTGGTGATCACAAGGGGGTGAACCACTAGACCGTGTCTTTGTGATATTATGATTATTGGCGCTACGGGTGGGATACTTCTAAGATTATCATAGGACAGTTATGGGATGTGCCTCTAGTAGGGGTGGGCGTGGATTGGGTTGGGTCAATCTTTCACCCAACCCATTATAGTCGGTTTGATAAAAAAATTAAACCAACCCAACCAAAATATGAGTTCCAACCCAACCCAATCAAATTTCGATCGAGTTGGGTTGGTCGGTTTGGACACTAAAAATCATAAAAATATGTTCCGACAATAAAAATCTATCAATCACATGAAATGCATAAATAAAAAATGTTAAAAAAGAAAATAGAGGCATCTTGTACCTGTAATAAAAAATGTATTTGTTTTCAAATCAAAGCATAACAAGAAATGGGAAAGATTAATCAAAAATCCATTACAACAACTTTTTAATAGCATAACCACAAGTTAAATTTCGTCAAGATTTTAAAGTGCAAAAGTTGTGTAACTGTTTTTGTAACTTGTTTGTCTTGTGACTTTTGCCTTTTGGAACTAAGTTTTGTCTTCTTTTTTTAAACTAAGTGGGTCGGGTCGGGTTGGGTTCGGGTTAAATCGATTTTCTTGGATTAACCCGTGACCCGACCCGACCCGACCCAACCTGCCTTCTTCGCCCAAAATCCAACCCAACTATAAAAAAAAAAAAAAAAAA
>CAIGRB010014080.1:2541-37752 GCA_903798255.1 Fraxinus quadrangulata
TTTTAAATGACAATGGAAAGATTAATTTTTTTTTAATGAAATTTACTTACAACGAATATACTCTGAAATCACATTTCGCTACTCGATTGCAAAGAATTGGAGCTATTGCAGTGGAGCATGATGGTGATTTGTCACCTCTGATGGTGGCTGTGATTGTGGTGTATAGATCTATGGGTGGTCTAAATTTGCAGTTGTGTTGATCTATATTTGGTAGTGCGGATGTACTGGTTGGTGTTTAATGAAAGTCTTGGTGGAAGTGATGGTGGTGATGGTTGTCGTTGTAGATTTGCGGTGAATGTAGTATTTATGGTTGTAGACTTGAGTTAAATATAGTAGTGGTGGTGCATTGGAAGTGATTGTGGTGGATTATGATATTGGTTTGCGGTGTGTGCAGATTTGTTTGTGGTGACCTTATGTGACTAAGTATGTGTTTATTGTGACTAGTTATGATCAATTCTGTATTAATTGTGACTTGTTATAATTGGTCACATACAATCTCAGTTAAGATTGATCGGTCATAGACAGTCACGCTAAATGCAAATCTAGTCACACTTAGGAATGTCAACTTGGCTAGCAGCTCGAACGCCCTGTGGCTCGGCTCGAAAGAAACTTGAGCCGGCTTGGCTCGTAGCTTGAAGGAATCAAGGCTTGAGTTGAGTCTCATTTTTAAGTATTGGCCCGAACCCCGAGTCAGCCCGTGTATTAAAATGTAGGACTGACTAAAGTATTTTTTTAATATCTTTTAATGTACTGTCAAGACATAATTATACTATCACGGGCCATCAAACAGTTCCTTCAAGATTGCAATAATTATATTGTTAAAAAAAAATTGATTTTCACACCTTTTAATTAAAAAAATACGAGTAGTTCGGCTCGGCTCGATAAGGCCTCAAGTGATTTTTGAATTTTTGTTCGAGCTTTGGCACGGTTTGGGCTAAAAAAGCTCGAAACGTTTTTTTACCCGAGCCTCGGCTTTCGATTCGACTGGACTCATTTACATTTCTAGTCACATTAAAGACAAATTTGGTTACGGTTAATCATAAATAATGTAGGTCGGTGATTTGGTTACAAACAATAAAAAAAAATGGTCACAAATAGTCACACTAAAAACAAATTTGATCACAAATAATTATATATAACACAAGTATAGTCACAAACAATAAATATGATCCAGGATAACACGGTTAGTCACAAATTTGGTCACCTACAATGCACCACAATTTCTAGAGATTTTTCTACAATAGTATACAGAGAGAAATCGTTTTCAATTTTTGAAGATTTTTCTAGCGTGAGGTGTGGTGGGGTGTCATAGGGTGGTTCCGCTGGGATGATGTGTAATTTCCAATTTTCAATTTTTGGAAAGTTTTCTGGGGGTGGGGTATGGTGAATATGTAGATTATTGTTATTGTTATTGTTATTAACCACTTGATTTATGAAATATTTTAGAGAGTTTGTTAGTTGTGAAATGTGGTTTTTATTTGTAGGAGTCAAGTATTGTTCTCTTTTAACTTTTCTTCAAAACTTCAAAATTGTAGGATGAAAAGCTCAAAGAGAATTTTATGTAAAATGGGTTCCCCTGGCCAGCCCAACATGATCCATGGTTTCGGCTCATTATCGTTGATACCTAGTATTTGTCTGGCCTTCATCTATTCAAAATCTTTTTTTTTTTTCCATATTCACTTTTAATTATAAATTTAATGGGATCTACAATTGTTATCGACTTTTCAATCACATATTTAATCATTTTTATCAAAATTTATTAAAAAATTGATTTTTATCCAAATCGAACCGGGATATAGTCTTTTTTTTACCTACTTTTCCTAGATAATTTGTCACCCTCAATCAAATAAAGAAAAAAAAAATCAATTTCATTCTCATTTTCTTTCCATCTACTCTATAAAATGGATCAAACTGGCAGAAAGATTCGACTTGCAACACGACAATAAAAAAAAATCAATTTCATTCTCATTTTCTTTCCATCTTGTAATGTTTCAAACAAGTCGACTTGTTAGAAGGACAAAAGTATCCAAATTTATAGATTTCATACAACCGAAAATCAAAGGACTAATGAGATTTAGCCCTTGTTTGATAATCATTTTTCAATTACACATCATTACAATATATTCTTCATGTAAACTCAAAATTTTTTTAAAACTTTTTAACCACATATTATCTCAAAATTAACTATTCAAAAACTCATTCTTTTAGGATCACATGTTTAGGATCGCTATAAATAAACATTGTTCTTTTTAAAACAATGTATAAGAAATACCCAACTTATAAAACAATGTGTCACGTCATAACCAAATCAACCCATCCAAAAATAATGTTCCACTTAGCTATCGCCCCAGGGGCCCGAGTTATACTACACGTACAAAGTTATTTTATAAAATTGGTTGGCAAAATAACATTTATACCAGTCATTTTAAAAATAGATTTTTAAATTATTTGAAATCAACGATCTGAATTTACCAACGCACTTTGTAATCAAACTTTTGTAACTTAACTTTGTACAAATGACTTTATTGATCGCCATCCACTCGAAGCATCAAGGATCTGCTAGCGTAACAGGGCCGTCATGCCGTGACAATTATTCCCACACAGCCTGTGAGAATGGCCCAATTACAACTGCACCAAATAGACCAACCTAATCTTCTTGCATAGCAGCTCCATCTATAAATCCGCCATTTTCTCTCCTCTCTTCAGGCTCTTAATCTCCGCCATTAGAGCATTTCTTGAATTTTCAAATTATAAAATAACGTTTCCAAGTGTAGTATCGTGCAAACTAGAGACCCATCAGCTTATATTGTAAATTAAATATTGTTATTTGCAAGTGTTTTAAATCATGGTTTATCTAAAAGATTCACTCTCCCACTCTAATTCCAACAATGTTACTCACTCCCACCGGACGCCGCTGTGTTACTATACTCCGCCGCCATCTACCACCAAATATTTCCGCTCCGTAGGTCGGTCCATGCGCACCATTCGGTCCAACGTATTCCAGTCCGAGAAATCGCCAGTTGTCTCCGAGAACTTGACCGACTCAGTGATCGACATGCGACTCGGCGAACTCGCCAATAAATCACATATTCATTCAAAACCCTCGTCATCCTCGGACGCAATAGACGATTTTTTGGAAATCTCACAGACATTCAGCGATTACTCGGCATGCTCCAGTGATATCTCCGGAGAGCTCCAGCTGCTCGCAAGTTTACCGAGTTTAGTAGATTCGGATCTGAACCAGGGATCGAAATCTGAACCCGAGCCAGAACCATGTGCAGGATTCTTGCAGAGAGAAACATTTTCCACAGAAATTGTTGAAAGTATTTCTCCAGAAGACCTTCAACCTACTGTTAAACTATGTGTAGATGGGTTGAAATCAGCCTCAATTGCAGTGAAAAGATCAGCGGCAGCTAAGTTAAGACAGTTAGCGAAAAATCGGGTCGACAATCGGGCCATGATTGGAGAGTCCGGGGCGGTACCCGCTTTGATCTCTCTTCTTCGTTCCTCGGACCCTTGGACACAGGAAAATGCAGTTACTGCTTTGCTTAATATCTCCCTCCATGAAAGTAATAAAAGCTTAATTGCAAGTTCTGGTGCCATAAAATCCGTAATATATGTGTTGAAAACAGGGACTGAAACTTCTAAACAGAACGCAGCGTGTGCATTGTTGAGCTTGGCTTTGATCGATGAGAATAAATCATCCATTGGGGCTTGCGGCGCAATACCACCTTTAGTGGCATTGCTCATAAACGGGTCGAATAGGGGAAAAAAAGATGCATTAACGACGTTATATAAGCTATGCTCAGTGAGGGTGAATAAGGAAAGGGCTGTGAGCGCGGGTGCTGTGGGGCCGTTGGTGGGGCTTGTGGGGGAGCAGGGAACAGGCCTGGCAGAGAAGGCCATGGTAGTGTTGAGCAGTTTAGCTGGGATTGAAATGGGACGAGAGGCTATCATGGAGGAAGGTGGGATCGTGGCTCTTGTGGAGGCACTCGAGGATGGGAGTGACAAGGGCAAGGAATTTGCGGTTTTAACTTTGTTGCAGTTGTGTGGGGAGAGTGTTAAGAATAGAGAATTGCTTGTTGGGGAGGGAGGAATTCCCCCTCTTGTTGCATTATCGCAGACTGGGATGGCTAAAGCTATGCATAAGGTGAGTCTTAAACTCTATAACTCTTGAATCAGCTCATTAAGTCGTGATTTTTATTGTGAATATAGCAATTTAGGTGGTATGAAATGCGATTCAAATGCTAGTCTGGATAGATTGTTTACTAATTTTCTTAAGACCTATAAACCATGATCTATGTTTATTGCAAATATTGCGATTTAGGTGGTATGATATGCGTATTAAATGCTAGTTAGGTTATACTGTTTACGTAGTTTCTTAAGACCTATATCCCTTGAATCATTTCATTCTTGTCGTGAGATGACTGCAAATATAGTGTTTTAGGTGATATGATTTTTCACTCATTTGCTGGAATGACCGAAACATATTTTCTTGTATGTTTTACACTACAGAATTGGGATCAGGAGAATGATACTTGCTAAGACTTGATTCATAGTTGGGAAAAACTTTCTCCAACTCCAATGCCAATTCTAATACCACTATTCCTACGGCCTTACATGGTTTTAAGTAATTCACGGCAACATTCAGATTCAGTAAGCACAGATCACTGTATTAATTGATTTGAATTTTATTAGGATAGGTGCATTTAGGCTGCTTAGGTATTTTAACATTTTTTAGATAGATTGTCAAACTAGGGGCCTAGAATGTCCTGCAAGGTGCTCGGAGATTGACTTGTATTAGTTTTTTGAATACTAAATGACAGCACCACAAATGTATAATCAAAGTTATGCATTAATCTTGTGGTCCAGTTACAACTAGTTGTTCGGTCTTGATTCATGACTAGCACTGTTGTCTGTTTTTCAAAACTGGCTATGTGATATTTCAAATTCACTAGGTTGACATCCGACTCTTTTATGAAATCAGGGAAGAATAATTGGTGCAGTATTGCTTTCAATGACCTTGATGGTCCACCATAATTTTTGGATTCTTTAATAGCAAGCTGCAATTTTCTTCATGGCATTGTGTTTTTAATGGGAAGAATGATATTGATCGTCTATGGCTATATTTGGCAGGCTGAAATGCTACTTATGTACTTGAGAGAATCAAGACGAGAGGCTTCCACTCCATAGAGAGGTATTTTAGATGGTTTTGTTACTTCGTATATATAGCAAGTGTTTTTGGTGGGTTTTTATTGAGTAATTTGGGGTTTATCACCAATGGTTGAAAAAAATAAATAAATTAGAAGCTAGCTTTTGTTTTGAGTTGATGAGAAGTTTTGTTTGGGATAATCCAAATTGTACGGAATGTTGTACTAAATAATTTCATGATCTGGTTTACAAAAGGCCAAGTGTTGCTTGATTTTGGCTTAATTTAGTATTCTATATACTCGCTCATGTTCAGATTTGATTCATTTTTCCTTGACCTGTGCCCGGTTTTCATAAATAGTTATTGGCGAGACTTCAAATAATGACATAACTCGGAAAAAGCATGACATGTTTGAGTTGGGGACTCAATGTGAATTGAAATTTAGGTTTGAACACGACATACCTATCATTTGAAAGAGACTCCACAGCTGGCCAACTTGCATTTTTGGACAATAAAGATAAAGATTAGCCTTTGTTATATCCTTTGACCTGTTTGATATCTCTGCAATTTGTTTATTTAACATTGTCCTGGACATTGGATCAAGTATTATAAGTTAATTATTCCATTAGCTCAAACTCGGAGTAAGATTAAAACTAAAGGGATTGTAGGGTCACTGGACCCCCAAGTCTTTATCGTAAAGTTGCCACCTACAATGTATTAGTCCTAACAAAGTGATAAGGCCAAGACACCCCACAAGAAGATTATGTAATTTGGTACAAATTGTATGATTCATTTCTTGTTGTCTTTGTCATTATTATTGAATTAGCTGGCGGTGCACTTATGTTGTCCTGCTGTTTGGAGGGACCATGTCTCCATCTCGAGTTTTCAACTTGGTATCATGGATTGAAGGGTCGGTTTGGCAAGATGGACTATTGAGGTGACACTTTTTAACGGGTGTATTTGTGTAGTAAAAGAGAAAAGACAGAAAATAAGCTTTGTTTTGAAAAATTTAAATAAAAGCTTAAATGGTTAGCATTGACAAAGATGGAGAAAGTTCAAAATAATTAATAGTAAACTCTCCAGCTGGTATTAGACTTTCTTACACTTTTTTCCATTATCTTATGCAATATATACCTAATTCTGCAGCAGCAATTTGGGAATGGTCGTGAGCCTGCTTGAATAATTCTGAAGAACATTGGGACTTGATATGTATTTTTTTGACCTTTTATTTTTGTCATCGTTCTATATATTCACGTTCAATTCAAAGTACTAAACGTATGTATGATTGCAAAGTTACGTATCATTGCAAATTTTGTTACCGCTCGGGTGGGATCAAGTTCGTTTCTTTAATTGCGAGTTTTTTATTATCTATGATAAGAGTGGTTTTTCCGGACCGTGTAATAGAATTTTTTCGACTTTAATATTGTTCTATATATCCTCTCTCTTCTTTTTTACCACAAATTTCTCCATGAAAAAAAAAAAACCAATTTTTTAAATAAAGTATATATTAATTTATAATTATTTTTTTATATTGATTGATTATTTAATTTAATAAATTATTGATATGAGAAATATAATTTTGTTATTGTTTTAAGAATTATTTGGTCATGCAAGTAAAATTTTAAAATATTATTACATTATTGTTCGTAAATAAACAATTCTACAAAACAAGAATGTACAATAAGTTATAAAGACATATTATATAAGAATATTTTTTTTTAAAATGGAAGTTTTTTATAAGTCAAATAATTCTCTAAATGTCTCTTAATAATCTATAAAGTTCATCAAATTCTTCTAAATTGAAATCACGTGATTGAGCCATCCTAATATTATCCCAAAAAAAAAATTAATACCACGAAGATTTTTTCATACGAGTTTCTCGTTCTCAATTGAAGAAAAATAAAGGGCATTCTCGATTAGGGTTAAGATAAGTTGCAAAAGAACAACTCAACTCGACTCGATTCTTAAAAGGTCTAGTTGACAAAAGAAAAAAGTGTGGTAGATTGCATGCACGTTTTTTAGGAGAGGGTCACAAGAACTAACATCAAAGTTGATGTTTCAAAAAGAAAACTACAAGCCTACAAAAATGAAGGTAAAGAGGCCCAAATAAATTGAAGGAGCTCAAAGCCCACCCCCAATTCGAATGACACAATCTGATGCTACCACTTCTCTGCTTCTCAAAATCCAAGGCCAGCTCTCTGTTCTTGATCTCTTCCGCTCAGAATCATACCCCAGTCAAAGTAGGAATCTTTATCTTCCAATTTTGTTTCTGTTTCTTCTCCGTGAGTATTTATAGCTTATTCGTCATTTTTTTTTTGGCTGATTTTATTTAATTCCTGCACCATATGTCAGTTGTATTAGTTTAAGTCGACTTGAAAAATGTTGAACTTTTAAGGTAAGCCTAACATGATCTAACGCATAAATGCAATTGCGGAAAATGAACCAGATTGTGCAGATAGATAAGCAAAAATGTCTGATTAAAAACTAACCCTCAAGCTCAATTTCGGACTCCAGAGATCGAATTCTCTCTCCGACAAAGTTGGAGTTACCTGTATTTTGCTCTTCAGAGACCTCTCCAACCCTTTTTTTCCAATGGCAGGTGAATTTCCTTTCGTTTATTTTTTCCGGCTTCCGTTTACTTTACGCGGTTATATTTATTATTGTCAGTATTTTTTAGTCACATAAATTAATATATTATATGAATAATGATAAATTTAGGGGAGAAAAAATCTACGATCAAGCGCAGAGATAGGGCTGCAGTGGTGGTTCTTGGTGACATTGGGCGTAGCCCCCGTATGCAGTACCATGCCCTTTCCCTTGCGCGTCAGGTATACTTCTAGCTATACATACTGTGCACATTTGTGAGAGAGTGGTCTTTATGTGTGTTGAGTGGGGGAGGCAATGGTTCAGAGTTTTAAATTTGAAGATTCGTAGGGGGTACTCACGACTAAATTGCTTTTAAATTAACATGTTCGGTTTTGATGCTATTTAACGTATTCTTGACTTCTGTTCTGTAATTTCTGGTGCTACTGAATAGGAAGTGATTTGATGTTCTTGGTTGATATATATATATATATATGCTTATTGATAAAAAAGGTTTACATGTTATGCCACTGGAATAACAAATATTTGGGAAGAATTTTTGTGCAAGAGCTGGAAGAATAATCTTGCTCAGTGTAATTGGGCTTGAAGTTATTTGCAGAACATCAATGACGAAATGTTCGTTACTTATGATCAAGGAGATTTTTATGACAGAAGACCAGTTTTCTCTATAGACATGTTATCTGATTCTTGATTTTTTTTTTAATTCTCTACCCAACACCATTCTTATTATTTTGAACTTTTAATTTCTCTTGCAGGCTTTTCTAGAGGTTGATATTGTTGCATATGGAGGTATGCTTATATCTTATGATGGCTGAGTGAAAAGTAACTTTTATTTGTTGGTCAGTGTCTAGTTTTTTTTTTTTCTCTACTCAGATTGAACTGTTTCATAAAATAATACATGTTGTCTTGAATGGAAACTTTATCATTTTTGGTTAGATTCCGTGCCTCACACTGCTGTTTTAGAGCACCCATCGATCCACATTCACAAAATGGTATAGTTACTCATTTCTAGACTGGCTGTGCTTAAAATTCTCAAGACATTAAGAAGACTCTATTTTGTGTCCAACAGCCGCAATGGCCAACTAGAGCTCAAAGTCTGCCGAAGATAATCCGTCCCTTAATGCTTATGCTCAAGCCAATTGTTCAATTTCTTATGCTTCTTTGGTATCTTTGCGTGAAGATACCAGCTCCTGATGTTTTTATAGTCCAGGTGAGGTTCAAGCTTTTGCTTATTTAGTCATTTGAACAATGATGTTTGATGGGATCATAATCTTCTGTTATGTCAACTGTTGTATGATTGGCTTCTATGCCAATGCCGAATTCAGTGAAACCTTTTCCTTGTTGTTTTACCTTATATAACAGGTAATGTTTACCTTGTATCACTTGCTGTGTTTGTCTTAGCTTTTCATTGATGATTCTTAAGTTACATGAAGCCTGCAATGTAGAATTTTGTTTTTATTTATGTATTATTGCTGATTTGATTGGAATATTCTTGAATAGTCCTTTTTCAGGCATTCAAAAAATTCTTTTCATCTTGATTAAAATCCTGTTTGTAAATGTAAAGGAAAGGTAGATTTGAAGGTGTTACCCTCTCCCTTTCCATATATCTTGGAAAACCTCATGCTTTTATATGCAAACACATTCAAGTGGAGGTTGTACCAATTAAGGATAAATTAAGGATGACTTAAAGCATGTTTGGCAAGTGTTTATAAACAATTTTATATATAAATAGATAGAAATGAATGGTGGATAAGTCATAAGTGGATAGTACTTGTGGGTTCATGAAATGTATGGATAAAAAATGGTTTCACTGTTTATAAACATTAGCCAAACATCTCAGATTTGGTTTGGAGCATTTTTTTAGACCTAAGATACTCTTGTCCACGAGAGTAATGGATCCCAGTAGAACAAGCTAGAATAGAGAAATGCATACTAAAAACAACATGCCTAACATGGTTGCAAATGGTTTGATTGCCAATGGATATTCCACTAAAGGCAGCAACGGATAGAATAGAGTGGCGAAAAAGAATTGATGTAATGGAGTTCCATATTTATTGGCAACATGCCTTAGTGTGTGTTGTTTTTCTTTATAAGGCGAGAAGTTCTACTAACTCCGAATGTAGCAGTTTAAATTCATATTAGGCATACTCACTTTGTTTTTCTCCAATTTTTTTTTATGGAATTTTTGCCTGTGTTCTAATACATGGTTTAGAAGCAATTCCCAATTACCTTTATGTGTGCTTGAGAGTGCATCACAAACTAATTTTACTGTCCGGCTTATATCTAGCTGTACTTGGGCATCATGGTCTAAATTTTTGCTAGCAGTCTGATTGGATCTCAATTATTAAAGTATTTGTTGTAACTTACCCTCTGAATTCCTAGCTGGGTTTAGTTAAGTGAATTTGACTCTTGCAGAATCCGCCATCTGTTCCTACCCTAGTGGGTGCAAAGTGGGCTAGCTGGTTGAGACGTTCAGCATTCATTGTAGATTGGCATAATTTTGGATATACACTGCTTGCTCTATCACTTGGAAGGAGTAGTTATTTCGTATCAATATATCATTGGTAAAATTAGATTCCTATTATTTTAATTGAACTGAGGATCTATCTTTGCAAAATTTTAGAAATATAAAATTTTGGTATATGCTCAGGATTGAGAAGCGGTATGGAAAGATGGCTCATGGTTCACTGTGCGTGACCAGGGCAATGCAACATGAATTGGCTGAGAACTGGGGAATCAAGTAATAGTATTATTTCAAATATCCGTCGTATATTTATATCTGCTTACTCATTTACTTGCTCCTATGTTATTTACCTGCATCCTCTTTGTTTTCCAATCATAGAGCCACTGTTCTATATGATCAACCTCCTGAGTTTTTTCGACCAGCTTCCCTTGAGGAGAAGCACAAGGTAAGTCAACTTTATTCATCATGGAATGCTTTAAGAATGCATTGAATCAAAAACCTAAATTTAAACAACAATCTAGTTATTTTACAGGATCAGCAAAAGCCTCAGCCAGCCATCTGGTTTTCAGGATTGCATTAGTAGTGGTAAAGCAAGTTGTAATACTGTTCTTTTGGTTCACCGTTTAAGTTGATGTTGAGAGTGTGTAGGCTAATTTGGATTAGACATGAACACTTCTAGCAGGGATGACAGCATTAGATGACAATGATCCTAATGTAACTCCAGTTACAGCTCAGCTTGGCACTGATATTTTCCTGAAGCAAAATAGACCAGCGCTCATTGTTAGCAGCACGAGCTGGTATGTTAAATTGATTCCTCGTCGTCTTAGTTTACCTGAGCTTACTTTTCCTTTCATGACCCACCATGTCCTTGTTCTCAGATCAAAAATATAAATAAACACGGTTTGGCAATGTAGCTATGCAATTAATGTATTTCTTGAATATCATTACTCTATGATAAGATTTTGTTCCCAGGACTCCAGATGAAGACTTTAGCATTCTTTTGGAAGCAGCACTTATGTATGATAGACGTGTTGCTGCACTACTAAACGAGGATGACTCGACCAGAGATGAAGTTGTTTGGGAGGAAATCTGTGACGGGAAGCAATTCTCATACCCAAGATTGTTATTCATCATTACTGGTAATGACTGTTCATACGAAACAATCTTTTATTTGACTAGTAACTTTTTTACATTTTAGAAAACTGAGTATCATTTTTTTACATAATCGAAGGTAAAGGGCCAGAAAAGGAAAAATATGAACAAAAAATAAGGAAGCTGAGCCTCAAACGGGTAGCGTTCCGTACTATGTGGTTGTCAGCAGAGGATTATCCTTTGCTTCTTGGTAAGTTGTAAATGGTTGATGGCTTGTATTTCACTTCCTGCGGCTAATAGTTATATATCTAGGGATGGCAACTCTCCTAGCAGGGGCAGGGGCAGGGATTAAAATATATTCATTTACCTCTCTGATTAATTAATTATTTTTATTTTAATATTATTTCCTTTTATTAAAAATTTAAATTTAAAAGTACAAAAATAAAAACAAAATGAAAAGATTTGGTTCCGGGACCATGTTCCCCATCCCCAACCTAATTCCTAATGGTGTGGGAACACGGTATTTTACCATCCCTACTTGTATATTCCTTTTCTACGCGTTCAGGATCAGCAGATCTTGGTGTTTGCCTGCATACTTCTTCATCAGGGTTGGATCTACCCATGAAGGTATTGTGTCCTTAAATCTGTTTTTTGCACGGAAAAACAATTTTACAGCAATTCATTTAGTTCCTCTTCCTTGCAATCTCTCTCTTGTTTTTGTGTTGTGTATGTGAGATGGTTGGAACTTTTTGGTTTATTAGGTTGTAGATATGTTTGGCTGTGGACTTCCAGTCTGTGCTGTTTCATATTCTTGGTAAGATCTTCTGGTGCACTTCTTCGTGAAATTGTAAAGATAAAATATGTTTTAACTAAATTTCTTGTCTATGTCAAGCATCAAGGAGCTGGTAGAAGTTGAAAAGAATGGCCTTCTTTTCTCATCATCTTCAGAACTAGCTGATGAACTCATGGTAAGCTTGTATGCAAGATAGCATCTTGGAAAGCTAAAAAATAATTTACATCCCTCCAAGAACAAATCATAATGGTGAAACAAGAGGACAGTGGATATCCATTATATTTAGTTTCCATTTTTCTACAATGTCACTATTTATTTTGCTTGTATTCAGGGGGTGGGGGGTGGGGGTTGTTCTCTCTAAATGTGATATCTCAATGTAGGTATGGTAAAGCAACTCTTCTGGCAGTAGGCATTGAGAACACCATCCAAAGTGTAAAGCGTGAGAAGTAATAACGAATCGAATTGGGGTAGGCTCAAATATCTGGTGTTATTAAAGAAATGTCATATGAAGGAATCAATCTTGAGGATAACATTCATCATGTGCCCCTGTTTGGTTTCGATAAAAATCAGATTTTTTGTAGATTGTGATAAAAGTTGATGGAATATGTGTTTGAAAAGTTGTGGGGCACATGGATTATGTGGCTAAAATTAATTATTGGCTTCGACTTGGATTAATATTTACTTTTGTAGCTGAATCAACAGGGGAATAATCTTGAGATTAAAGTAATGATAAAGGACATCAGCTAGAGGTGATTGAAAAGTGAAATTGATGAGGAAAGCAGGAGGTTTTAGTCTGTGCACTTTATTAGAAGGAAATATTATTCTACACAATGGGTTTTGTTTTGACAGCTATTGTTATTGCATTCGATAACGTCCTGAAAATATAATGGCAGAGTACTAAAATTGATTCTTGACCTCTACAGATGCTATTCAACGGTTTCCCAGAAAAGTGTGACTCTTTAAAGAAGTTGAGAATGGGCGTGATGGAAAGGGTATCTTCAGCAAGGTGGGCAACTGAGTGGGAGGAAAATGCCAAGCCCTTGATATCTAAGGCAAGCCAACCATCCTTGTTCTGGAATTTTTGATTACTCTCTTTTACATTTTCTGTTATTAAGTTTTCCAACGAAAAATATTCAGGCTTTAGGATCCCTCTGTCATTGCATTTAATCCTATTCTAGATCGCTGAATCAGATATAATATGCTCTGTTTCAGGTCATTTCTGAGAACTTCAGCTGAAGATGCAGGAAGATAATACCAAAATTTACGAGTTTAAAATTTGCTTAGTGCACTTGTAAGTGGATATCTCACTCCTCGAGTGACGAGTCTGGTCATGCGGGGATACTCTTGCTCGCACCAACCCCTGTGACTGAAAGCATAGCTTAGAAAGATGGATCATTTCTGCAAATGAGTGTGAAATTTGTTATTAATTGTTAACACGCCTTATAAAACTTGTATGTCAAAGGTGGATCGGGTTTGTTTCTATATCGGTTGCAAAGGTGGTGTACCAAGTGACTCAAAAGGAGAAGTGTTAGCACTGACGTGTAATGTATAAGGTGAAGGCAAACATCACATCATAGCTGGTTCATAGTAACAATGTGCACGACAGATTATTATATTGAGAAGAATTTTTATTATGTTCAATCCTACCCAGTATTACAACTTACGTAAAGAAAGTGTAGTTTATGAAAAAAAGCCAAAAGTAAAGCATAAGAAGATGCTCAAGTTGAAATGAGATATTACAACGTATATGACGACATTATTAAGGTATAACTAACTAGTAGAGCTCTCTTTTGTTTATCTCAATCCTATTACTCTGGCAGGATTTCCAACTGCTGTTGCACCTGCTGGAATTTCCTTTAAAATAAGAGATCCCGCTCCAATTTTCGCGTTCTCTCCAATTTTAACGTTGCCCAATATTTTAGCCCCTGCACCTATGAGAACCCCATCTCCAATCTTGGGGTGCCTGTCCCCTTGAATCTTCCCTGTACCTCCTAATGTCACATCATGAAAAATTGTAACTCTATTTCCAATAACTGCTGTTTCTCCAATCACAATTCCAGTGGCGTGATCAAATACTATGCCATGTCCAATTTTTGCTCCTGGATGAATATCCACTGCAAAAACTTCTGAAACTTGGTTCTGAATAAGGATTGCTAATATAGTTCTACCATTTATCCAAAGTTTATGTGCTATTCTGTGAGCTTGCAATGCTAAGAATCCCTTGAAATTCAAGAAGCAATGAACATAACTTACGCAGGCAGGGTCACGCTCTTTCACTGCTTTGAGGTCGTCTACGATAGCACGCTGGATATTGCTATCTTCTACCAGTGCTTTCAAGAAAACGTCGTAAAGGGCATCTCTTGATAGATTCACTGCGCATAATTTGATTGCTAATTGATTTGCTAATGCAGTCTCTAATGACTTGTGAGATAGTATAGATGAACAATAGTACTTTGACAGGATGGGCTCTTGCTTTGTGTAAAATTTAGCATCTTCTTGTATTTTTTGCCATGTATCATCTTCACTACATTCTTGAGGAATGACTTTAGAAGAATCTTTGAAACCATATTGACATATGGAATTGGATGAATCAATACGTCGAACCCTTGGTGTGCACAGTCTGATGAACCTGCATAAGTTATTTATCTGGCATCTGCAGTGTGAATCGGCCATGGAATTTCTCTCATGGTTGGTAGAACTATCAATACTTGCTGCCATTTCTTCCCAAGCACAAAGAAAACAATATTTATCACAGAGAAAAGAATAATTATTCTAACTTGTTTGAGCTTTCATAGCATCGAGGATGAGCCCCTTTTATACAGGACTGGAGCTGGAGAAAAAAATTAATCAATCGAAATCACAATGAAATTTAATGGCAAATTCATTCTTGGTGAATATTAATCAAATCCTTTCCATAAAATAAGCTTGATAGGGTTCCTGAAAAGACAAGTAATGCATATTCAATGACTTGCAGACTAAAATGAAATTCCAAGAAATTGCCCAAAGTCATCTCCCTATATAATATTAGTCTCGACAATAATATAACAAGACTTTGACTTATTTTTCGTATTTTGTGTACGCAACATGCATGGCATTTAGAATGAAGAAGGTAATTTAGAATTACAAGAACTCCTAAATAACGTCTTGCGTGACGTTTTCTTTGGGGACAAAAACAAAAGAAACAATCGAAAAACTGTCTGCTGACCAAGAATCAACTTGTATTTTAAGGGCTCTGGGACTTTCCTTCAAGAAAGTTTCCGTTTGATTAAGAAGTAAAACCTTAGCTTCCATTGACCTCTCGAGAGTCCTCGCATGGGATGACATATGCGCGTACAACGTTATCGTGCATTAGGCTCCGGGTTATTTTTTCTATCTAAGATGCAAACTTGCACCGCAAGTAAATTAGCCTCCGCGTTATTCTATATATTTTATTTAGTCAACTGGGGTTAAGTTGTGATTTTGAATCAATGCGAACTGACATTTCATGTATTTATTATATAACTAAATAACGGTCCCTTAATGTTCAAAATCTATAATTTACCCTCATTTCATTGACTTGATATTTACTTCGTATACTATTTTATAATTTATTGAAGAGAGATAATCAGTGTGGTTTTAGAAAGATAGTCAATGTTTCCATGCTACAAGAACATTTTAACCAGAATCGAACATTTCGAATTCAAATCTAAAGTTTCAGTTCAATTTCAAAAAAAATGGACCAGATCCTGGAACCAATAAGGTCCCAAATGGTTCTTGATTCTTGAATCGGAATCATGGATACCCGAATCTAGAATTGAATAGGCCACTTATTATAAATAATTTTTTTTAAAATTTATTCACCAATGAACCCAGGGCAAGACCCAACAAGTAGCTAGTTTACAATCTCTAATCAATCATTTGAATAATTAAATCATAACAATCTAGTTCGTCACCACTTCATATCGAACTTTATGCACTGCTTACCCCCACAAATCTTTCTTGGGGTGCCACATGCAGAGCCTATATTTTTTTCAAAAAAAAAAAATATGTTTGTGTAAAATTGGAAACAACTCATTTTCGAGTTTGGTTCCAGTAATTAAGTGGACCCAAATAGTTTTATTTATTCCCTTAATTAAAAAATACCAGAAATGACCCAGACATAACTTTTACCAGTATTCTCTTTACTAAACTTTACTTCGTGCGTGCATAACTTTTCGTCTAAATAACTAGGGCTTTCCAAGAGGCGACAATGGTGAACTGTCCTTTCGGTTCCTCACTAATTTCCCCAAGTGTTGATCGCACAAATCATAATTCATTCCAAAAACGACAACATAGGAATTTTTTCGTGCCTAGGAACGTAGCTAGTGAAGTTGATCATGAAAAAACAAGAAGTTGTCGAAAACCTAAAGTTTCATAACATAAACATAGATTTACACATCATCAACGAGCACAGAATTAGGGAAACATCCATACAAAATTCCATCAGAACTCATAAAAACCATGCAAACCCTTGCTTAACATTTTACGTGCAAGCTACAGATGATACTGATAGTGGATACTTAAAAGTATTAGCATACTGAAACGAAATACAATCTCCTGGATTCATCGGCTTCCCATCATTCACAAGGCAATCGTCATAGCCAATCCGTCGAAACACGTTCGGATTAACCAACCTCGCCGAGCTGAACCATCCACAGCTGAGATGAATGTTGGAAATGCTACAACTTCCTGAGGTACAAGCATTCTGGATATCGACTGTGTACGTCGGAATTCCATTAGGTAATGGTGTTGTTTGACCCTGGAATACGAGTATGTTGTCCTTCGAACATGCCGTCCCAAAGCGGTTCATATAGCCATAATCGTTATCTCCATTATCCTCGTCTAGGGTAGAACATACAAATTTTAATGTTTTATTCTCAGTATCAAAAAGAAAAATTTAATTTAATTTTACCAGATAAGCTCAATAGTTTCCTAGATTTGACTGTGTAGTTTCCCTTGGAAAATGATGAATCTTGAATGCCACTCTCGTTCACTGGCTCCAATGCACCATAAGTACTATAAACTGCATCAAATGAATAACACTCTGTTATTGTAAATTGAGCCAATAATTACCCAAAAAAATTAAAAACTAGTTTATCACAAACAAGATTTCCCAACTTGCATTCAGATATTACAATCTTCTCCTTTAAATTTGAGTCTCTGAAGAAAATACATTATTATGGCCAAGCAAAGGACCAAGTTGAAATTTAGCATCACGCAATCACCTACTTATTAAAATTGTCTATGAGCTCAAAAAATGTCTTCACGTGAGAGGGAAGGAACCTTGAAGACAAGATTTAAGCTTCTAGATAGATAAATCTCTGCAATGAATTGGGGAAAAGTACATTTCAAAAAGGTAGAAGATGAAAAGAAAGTTTCTGAGAAGTTCTTTTTTTCTACTTTTTCTTCGCAATTAAGTAATTTTTTGGATTATACATGCCAATTCCTGGAGTGTATTCTTCACATAAAGAGAAAGAGAGATATACCGAAGAACACGATTATAATCATGGAAGCAAGACCCTGAACCAAGTTAACCTTGCAAAGGTTAAGCTCACAAATCAGACTTTTCATTTCTTAATAATTCAAACCAACCTGCAGATAAAAATGAAAAAAGTATCACTGTTAGAAAGCATTTGTACAGAGATACATTTGAAATTGACATAATTCATGAAAAGCAAAGTTTGTTTAGCTTAAAATGCATTTGTTCATATGTCAAGAAAACGAAGAGACTGTTGATTTTGGAGGTGTTCTGGAAATTGTGTCAGTGACTTACACTGTGAGGAATGCGGACTGTATATGTAAAGAAATCTAATGAAGATGGTACGTGAATATGGCTTGGAGGTTCAAGCAATTTATAGCAGAAAGGAACTCGAATCCAAACTTAAAAGAGTGATTTTATTTATTTATTTATTGCAGAAATGCACCGTTGGTCCCAACCTATTTTAACATAGTATGCTGGTCCCCAGAATTATTCTTCTTTCTTTTTTGTTAGATTATTCATTTTAAGAGCTGATTGATTGATTCCGCAAGTATACCAATCGTGCAAGTAATAAAGTGCACTTTTCAAGTTCGAATTACGTTACCATAGAGACTAAAATTGCTCTTAATTTTTATTCTAATCCAGCTTCAATCTACAATATTGTGGTAAAAATTATAAAATCATTAGTTTATTTCTTAATTAATTTGTAACTAATCTAATTAAGAGAAGTATTGTGATTAAATGGTTGGGAGTTCTGATTTCATTGTTTAACTTTTCCATTATCATTGCACCTTTTTTCATATATATTAACAATCAAATTAATTAATTTTAGCTAGGAATCTCTCATGAGCAAAACTAGCCATATTCATATGTCTAGATTTACTATATATATATATATGTAAATTCACACACATGTGTGTAAAAATATTTAATTTTAAAAATATAATAATAATTGTATAGCATATAATCATCTCTTGATCTCATATAATATACGTTACTTATTGCATGAATTAGACAATTATATCTCCTCTCAGTCTGAATATCGTACTTAAATCAAAGAATTGGTAATCAAGCAATTAAATGCAATTAAAACACAATAAGTAATCAACCCATAACCAAAGTTGGCATGAAATCAATAGAATCAAACAAGCTACAACGTTTATCCTAACAACCAATTTTATTTAGTTAATCATATAATTGAAATTAAATAACAAAAAGATGTAACATCATCGAGTTCTATACAAGAAATAAAAAAAGGATTCTGGGGATTGTTGTTCGTTGGTACACAATTCCTAATAATGGATCATCAAACTCCTCTTCAAATCTTTTACATATCTCTGCAATTAGGATTCAATGTATTTGAATATGTAATTTAGCCTCAAGAATGAATCTCCAGCCTCCCCTTAATTTGTTGAAATGAAATATTCTTATTTATAGATTTTCAATTTATGATATATCAAATTGCTAAAATTTAATATTATTGTACAATTTGATCTCTATTTCCTCTTTTTGTTCAGATTGAGTCCTTAAATATTACAACTCAGTCCTTTAACTTTCAAACGTGACTCATTGGCCACAACTTCCAAAATATGTCCAATTTTGATTGTTCTTGCTCAATTATTCTTCATTTTCATCGGTTCTCATCCAATACCGAATTTTCTCCAAAAATAATAAAAAACACAAATTACTCTCAAAATCTATTTATATTATAATAAAAGTTTTGAGTTTTCTCCAATTTTGATTCAATTTTTCGTTCACCCTTTCTATCCTTCTTCTTACCTCATTAATTATAACCTAAATATTATAGACATAGGAAAGGTAAATAAAATCTGGAATGCACCCACCCCACCCCACCCACTGCTGTAATAATGGAGAGTCAACTCGAGTTACTCAACAGCCGCCATGTCAAAAGGCTTAACAAATCGATGCCTTTGTATTTACTCTTTGATGAGATAAGAATTCAACCACCGACCATCTCATAAAGATTCTCTATATCCTATAATTTTTGAGAGTATTTATAAATTAAGAGGTAATTTTTTTATACACTCTTTATATTTAATATTTAATTTTATTGTCCATAAAAATTATTTATTATTTTTCCTACTCCATTCATCCCATAAAAATAGTCATATTTCTTTTTTTCACGCAGATTAAGAAAAATTGGTTAATATAATTGAAATAATAAATTTTACTATTATTTTCGTTATATACCCCTGTATTAATGCAATCAATATTTAAGATAATTAAATTGTGCATACAATATTCAAGGTAATTAAACTATTCTTGATACTAGTCATTATTTAATACAAGAGTCAAGGTAATTAATATTTTAAAGTCATCCAATACAAATACAAACAAATAAATGTCATAGAAAATGATTTTTTTTTTTTAAATTTATTGTTTCAACTACAATTGAATAATGGAGTGGTTTACATTTATCATAACAGAGCACGTTAAAAATGGACATATTAGAAAACTAATTTACTAACTATACTCTCAAATAAGAAATATAATTATAATTTGGGATTGACGAAAAAGGAATACGTGACTATCTTTATGGGACGGAATGAGTATTTTTTTTTTCCATTAGCTTCCTCTATGTCAATATCTTATTTTTCCTCATTACAAATTGAAATACGTTGAAGGCAGTTAATTATAAAAAAGATTAATTTAAAAAGCCTTTTTAAATATAATTTTAAGTATTGACTCTTTAAAATCACATTATATAACTCAACGGTAGTAAGGTCGACTAGTTCATAAACTGAGGGATAGTTTATATATAATTTGCTCTAAGATCTATAACGTACTCCATTAACTTCTCGGATGAATAGATGCTCTGTAGAAAATATGTTAGGCCACGTTTGATCCACCCAAATTTTCAATGGAAAATGAAAAATAAATTTCATCTTCCACTTTAGGCATGTTTGATACATCTTG
Source organism: Fraxinus quadrangulata (assembly GCA_903798255.1). Lineage (NCBI taxonomy): Eukaryota > Viridiplantae > Streptophyta > Magnoliopsida > Lamiales > Oleaceae > Fraxinus > Fraxinus quadrangulata. The sequence continues at coordinate 23,078 of CAIGRB010014080.1, forward strand.
GTGTTGGCTCACACGCATCAATTTCCTTGTTTTTGATGAAAATGAAATCCCACCAACCAGGTTTTTATTTTTATTTTTACAATGAAAACAAATTTATGAACAATTGTAAAAAACAATTTCTCTTTAATGGACAATTTTGATGGAAAACAGAGTCAAACGAACACCAAAAGATCCAAAATTTCAACATTTTTCAGGTGAAAAATTATATCAATTAAACACAATTAATTGACAATTCCCAAAAAACAATTCTAGGCAATTCAATTTCATGTAATTCATTTTCTTTCCACCTAAATTTCTAATCAAACGGACCCTTAGTGTATTATTTTTATTTTCTAGTTGATGAAACTGTTTTTTGTTAAGATTATTCATTTTCTATTTCCATGTGGTTTTTATTTCTTTTGAAAAATACAAATAATCTTTAATATATTTTAATAAAAATTGATGGAATACGAGATAGAAAAATTGTGAGTCCCATGAAGCGTGCGATTAAACTAAACTTTCAACCGAGAATAAGCGTGTGATTGGTGAAACCGAAGAGATAAGCAAATTATATTAGAATTAAATTAGACGTACATTCTTGTGGACAACAAGGATGACATCCTTCCCCATGGAAAGGAAATCTATGTAACGATGTGATGGATGAGTTGAAAATCAAGAGTGTAGATCTTGTCATGTGAAAGAGTGTAAAGATGAGTGTAAGAAAGAGTGTGCACATAGCATAGCATGGTTGATTATATTATTGAGAAAGCTGAAAGTTGAATTAAATGTAAAAGTGGAAGTTCTGATAAAGTTTGATTAGGTTTTAGGTCAAACCATCTTAAAAACGAGTAGAAGGATTTCGACGAGGCTATCTTCTCTGTATTGTGAAGTGTGAAGGCATGCAATTCAATTTGACATTTGAAAACATTCCCGGTGCCACACAATTAATACTCACTGAAAGGTAGTTGGCATTTATGCTCCTCGTATTCATACCCTCATATATAATGTGCATTGGGTACGTACGAGTCATCGGATTTGAGCGTCCAGACCACAATAACCCAGGCCTTTTATACTTGGCAAAGAAAATTTAAAAGTCGACGTACAAATATAACAAAAAAAAGTCATAATATAACATTATCTAAAATTGTACTTGACGAGATTTTACATCATAAAATCATCTATAATAAATCTAAATCTAAATTTATAGTGTATTCTTGGTCGATGTAAGGTTTCATACAATCAATAAGAGAACTATTATCCATTTGTTCTAAATATAAGAAAATCTCGTCACTGGTGTTCAGGATGATGAATTGAAGACCACACAAGTACCAGTTAAAAAAATGGGCGTGTGTAGAGCAAAAAGTTCGAAACAGAAACACGCGAATGTATAACAAAAATGTTAATTATACATTCTCGGTTATGAAACAACAAAAATTAATATGCTTGCACATTATACACACTAAACGAAAGTCAAAAGTTTTGGGCGTATGGGCCCAGTTTTCTCAAAATAATAATGACGTTAGGTTGGGATTGTCTGTGCAATTGTGCTGCTGGTGGGTTGATGATGGCCTAAGTGACTAACTTTCTATTTTTAACGGACCATTTATTACATTATTTTGGATATGAGCTTGGACAGGTCTAAAGCCCAGAACTGCCCTCCCCATCTCCACCCCTTGTTCTGGACTTGAGTACTTTCTTGATCTTAAGGATGTCAATGTGACTCGTCGATTTGGAAGATTTCGTGGTTCGGGGGAGCTCGGGCCGAGTCCCATTTCGGGACGTCTGCTCAAGTCCGTGTGGCTCAACTAACCAAGTTTTTTTTATGACTGTTGCCTGTTGCAAACAGTAGTCCCGAATTAATATTTGAAAAATATAAAATCGAGCTACCTCGACTCTAAAAGGCTCGAGCCGAAAGCTCGGGTTGAGTCTAATTTTTTTGGCCGAGTTCGGGCAAAAATAAAAAGCTCGAACCATTTTTACTCGAGTCGAACCCGAGCTTCGAGTTTCGATTCGTGGCTCGACTTATTGACACCCCTACTTGATCTATTTTGACACCACTAATTCATTGTAAGAACATTTTCAATTAGGAGCAGATTCATGATCAAACTAATTTATTTTGTTTTTTTAAGTTGGCTAATATGTAAAAAAATAAAATACTTAAAAAAATTATTTTTTACACGTAAAAATTTGGAATGTGGTGGGACTTGACTGGGTTGGAGTTATCACAGTCCCCTTTAAATTTGCCAATTTTTGAACATATTTTTTAAATATAAGATACTCTTTATTAGATATCAGTCTATGCATAAAAATAAATTTTGAGTCGCGCTTTGTTTTTTTGCTCGTATTTAATAAATTATAGATTTTAATACTTTATTTTTCAAACTATTTAAATCGTATTTGAATTGATTGATCATTTAAACTTAAAGAATATATATATTAAATAAAGGATGAGAGAAAAAAAATAAATATTTATTGAAAAAAATAAAATAAAGAGTCAAAATAAATTAAAAAAACATTATTGAAATGTAAATACAATTTTAATCTCTAAAATTCAAAGAAGCTCTCTACCATATTATGGTGCTATTGAACTTCGACCATCTTCAATCATTTACATCATATTTGGTGCATTTCTACACTAAATTTGGCGTAAACTAAATTTGGTATAATCTTTTCGATGGATACACCAAATTTGGTGTACAAATTACATCAAATTTGATGTAATAATTGGAGATGCTTTTATATCAAAATTTATTTTAAATTATTTAATTAAAAATTATATTATTACTAAAATCGTTAAATTAAAAATTATATTTAATGAACTAAAATATTATGTTTATTGATAAATTAAAAAAAAACATCAATTTAAAAATTACAAGCAGAAAAAAAGTTACATATAAAGAGCATCTCCAACAAATAAAGAGCATATTTTTAATATAAAAAAACATTTCAAAGAAAATTATTAAATATAGAATGTGACTTTTTCTACAACTCTAATAGTATTATTTAAATTTATATTTAACGATTTCTATTTTTTCAATTCATTGTTTTAAGTAAATATGTATTTAAAGTTGCTTGCTTTTTTCATTACACAAATAATTTCTAACTTTTTTGTAATGTATATATCACGTTTCGTATATTATTTATTTTGAAAAAGTAATTATTTAAGATTTTGACATTTGAAGTGCTCATTTTAGAGAATCAGTTCGAAAAATCTAGTTATCACCACCAAACAGGAAACAGGGGTTAAATGTATTTTAGGTACTAGATATTTTTTCTTTGATCCAAGAATCTGTTTTGCAAATTAATTGACTATGGGTGGTAATAATATATTTTGGAGGAAATCCCAAAAAACAACGTGTTAGAATATCAATTTTAATATTTCTTTCCCTTAGCATTGGGATTTGAGAGGCATTTTTATTTTACAGCTGGCTCAAATTCACTGTTAGGAGTAACTTCCACCTTACTATTTTTGGTTCTTGGATTCGGACATCTTTTCCTTATTATTTTTGGAATTGTAATTCATGATCCTATGTTTCAGGATTTCTCTCTTACAAAAGATAAACACAATTCTTGTCAATTTTGATCTTCCAAATCCAGTTCCTTAAGGTACAAAAGATCTCTCCATGTCCGTTCAATAACCTTTTGTTCTCAATTTTGGATTTAATTTTCTGTTCATGTTTTGCTGCATTTATTTCAAGACATTTTGTTCGGGATAGCCGGGATCATGATCTATTAGGATCCCAGTTCATGGATTTCTCGGTTCGAGAAATCTTGATACACTTTTTTGTTTCCAATAGTTTTGATTCTCTTATTGCTCAAAGCCATTAGAACTGTCTCCTGATTACTTCTTAAGGCTCAAACATAAACTGGTTGTTCNTGGATTTCTCGGTTCGAGAAATCTTGATACACTTTTTTGTTTCCAATAGTTTTGATTCTCTTATTGCTCAAAGCCATTAGAACTGTCTCCTGATTACTTCTTAAGGCTCAAACATAAACTGATTGTTCTCTTCAATTATGGTATTCATGCATAATTTAGTCATAAATGAATATGGCACGAGTTGATAATTTTAGCATGCCTGCATATTTATTACACCTTATTAGATGAAAGTTTAACGTCCTTTTCATCGTTCAGTACTGTACAATTTATCCCACCAAACAAGCCAAAATGGCCGATCGTGATGTTGAAGATCCACTGCTAGTAGAACCTGTGGATTCTTCACGCCAACCTAATGGAAACTCTTCTTTGAAAAGAAGAAAGTATCGTCGTTCTAGGAGTACCCCGACTGAGGATGTCTGTGCAGGGCAAACCAGTGTTGAATCACTTCAACACCCAGAGTCGATTTTTGGAAATAAGATCCAATTCAAGCAAGTACTCGCGTTATTGAGCGCATATTTAGGTATAGCAGCCTTCTGTTTCTTCCTTGTTCGAGATCAGATCAAGGGGCAGAAGACGAACGTAATTCTTGATGCCGTTTATTTCTGTGTCGTTACAATGACAACCGTTGGATATGGGGACCTTGTTCCTGATAGCATCTTGTCAAAACTCCTTGCTTGCATCTTTGTGTTTATTGGAATGGCACTCGTTGGATTTCTCCTAAGCAAAGCAGCAGATTACATAGTCGAAAAGCAGGAAATTCTTTTGGTTAAGGCCATTCACATGCGCGAAAAATATAGTGTTAACGACATTCTCAAGGAAGTCGAAACCAACAAAGTCGAGTACAAATTTCTTACGGCCCTCATTTTTCTTATAATCCTCATAGTTATTGGATCACTATTCTTATACCGAATAGAGGGATTGAATCTTTTCGATGCCTTCTATTGTGTTTGTGCTACTATCACGACACTCGGGTATGGGGATAAGAGCTTCTCAACTTACACGGGGCGTATATTTGCTTCTTTTTGGATACTTATAAGCACCATTTGTTTGGCACAGTTCTTTTACTGTCTCGCGGAATTATATACTGAGAGACGAAGAAAATCACTGGTTAAATGGGTACTTACAAGGAAGTTAACAATCTCAGATCTTGAGGCAGCAGATCTTGATAATGATAAAGTTGTTAGGTAACTTATTTACATGCTATTGCTTAAAACGTATAGATTATACATATATTTTGCATTGAACTCGAGTGTTTTGAAATCTCTTGATGCAGTGCTGCAGAGTTTGTTGTGTTTAAACTCAAAGAGCTGGGGAAGATAAGCGAGGAAGATATCGACATGGTGATGGAGGGGTTCAAATCTCTAGACGTCGATCAATCAGGAACTCTTACGAAAGCTGATTTGGTTAACCCCGACTCATCGAATTCTTAGTGATGGTATGGTTCTTATGTTATACCCCTAAATTTCTACCTCCTAACGTAAGCCAAATGTTAATGAATTATAGAGTTCTGTTTAGTTCAATGTATACATTTGATATCACTACGGAAAGAAATGAACCCTCTCAAAGGTACGTCGAAATATATAGTATTGGACTAGATTAAAGAAGAAAAAGAAATTAAAATGCCATCCAATTAAGATATATTTCCAATTGATGTCATAATGTGCGCCAAAAAAAAAAAAAAAAAAAATTTATCGCAATTGTACGATATCGTTACTAGTATAGTGGACCTTTGAATCTAGAGATGGCAAAAAAGCTCGTCGACTCGGATGGCTTGGGCACGGAAAAAGCCCGAGTCGGGCCCGGCTCGGGCTCGGTTGCACCGAGCTGAGGCTACGGCCGAGCCTCTTTTTTTTTGCCGGGCTTTGCTCGGCTCAGCTCGAGCCCAAAAGCTCGAGCTTTTTTGTTTTAGCTTGACTTGTTGACATAGCTAAATGTAGAAGAAGATAAGCGAGGAAGATATCGATATGGTGATGGAGGGGTTCAAATCTCTAGACGTCGATCAATCAGGAACTCTTACGAAAGCTGATTTGGTTAACCCCGACTCATCGAATTCTTAGTGATGGTATGGTTCTTATGTTACACCCCTAAATTTCTACCTCCTAACGTAAGCCAAATGTTAATGAATTATAGAGTTCTGTTTAGTTCAATGTATACATTTGATATCACTACGGAAAGAAATGAACCCTCTTAAAGGCACGTCGGAATATATAGTATTGGACTAGATTAAAGAAGAAAAAGAAATTAAAATGCAAAATAATTTTTCTAACTCCTAATTGATAAAAACAAGTAAATAATTATGATGGTTGTAATTATTTTTCCTCACTACTTTTAACTAATTGAAAATATAAAAAGATTGCAAACAACGGTTGATTGAAGATTCAAATATGAGATAAATATCAGGGCATAACAAATTCATTTATTGATCACCTTAATTCTTAATTCAAGATTCATAACCTAATATAATGTTCAATCGAATTCTTTTATTGTATTCAATTTACTCATTTCGAATTCTCATTGAACTTATTTAACTAATTCAATTTCATACCTCTATGTGAATCAACATTAATTAAACGAAACATTAGTTCTAAAAATTCATATTATGACCGCAATAATTAGTATAGATATCTCTACATGTTATAATAATTTATCAAAATTTACTATATGGTTTAAATCTCAAACTCACATCTCGATTCGTAAGAGATTCACACAATCATCAAATTAGTGATTAATTAATGCAATGCATTAAGTTTATAGTAAAACCAACACATGTAAGAATAAATCACAGAAATTTTGAATAAAAGAATAAATGATCACAAGTCGACTACATTATTTACCCTAATATGAAAATTAATTACTCATACTGTAAAAACAAAAACAAATAAAAGTGAAACGATAGAGCCAAAAATTGACGAAACGTGAAATTGCTCGTGTCCGTCGTTACCTTTCTTCCTCGTCTCTCTGTGTGTATATATATTTCTGCCGGCAGGCTCTATCTATGTGTATATATATGTTCCAACAGTAGCCACCAATCTACCTGTTTAATTGTTCCAGCCGCCCAATTGCTCCATCGTTCAAGCTGTGCGTGTGTGTATATTTTGTGTGTAAATATATAAGCAATCACCCTTATTTTACTAATTAAAAATATAAAAAAGATTGCAAACAATGGATAATTGAAGATTCAAATATGTAATAAATATTATGACATAACAATTTCATCTATTGATCACCTTAATTCTTAATTCAAAATTCATAATCTAATATACCGTTCGATCGAATTCTTTTATTGTATTCAATTTACTCATTTCCAGTTCTCATTAAGCCTATTTAACTAATTCAATTTCATACCTTTATATGAATCAACATTAACTAAATGAAACATTAGTTCTAAAAATTCATATTATGACCGCAATAATTAGTATAGATATCTCTACACGTTATACTAATTTATCGAATTTTACTATATGGTCTAAATCTCAAACTCATATCTCGATTCGTAAGAGATTCACACAATCATTAAATTAACGATCAATTAATTCAATGCATTAAGTTTGTAGTAAAACCAACACATGTAAGAATAAATCACGGAAATTTGAATAAAAGAATAAATGATCACAAGTCGACTACATTATTTACCCTAATATGAAAATTAGTTACTCATACTGTAAAATAAAAACGCATAAAAGTGAAACGATGGAGCCAAAAATTGACGAAACGTGAAACTGCTCGTGTCAGTCGTTACCTTTCTTCCTCATCTCTCTGCGTGTATATATATTTCTGCCGGCAGGCTCTATCTATGTGTATATATATGTTCCAACAGTAGCCACCAATCTACCTTTTTAATTGTTCCAGCCGCCCAATTGCTCCATCGTTCAAGCTGTGCGTGTGTGTATATTTTGTGCGTAAATATATAAGCAATCACCCTTTTTCTTCCTCTTTTTTCTTTCTTTCTTTCTGTTGTTTTTTTCTCTCCTTTTTTCGGTGCGTTTCTCTTTCGCCAGCCATAATTTTTGACTTCAAAACAAGCATTCTAATCTCTCAGCCTCTCATGTCTTTTTTCTCCTTTTATCACTTCTTTTTGTCTATTCCCTGCCACCTTTTTTTCCTCCTTTTTTCTGTGCGTTTCTCCCCCCATTTTTTTTTTTCATATATATATATATATCAGCCACATTAAGATCCAATTAAAATTTTCAACACAAATTCATTGATACCCATTTAACTCGAACCCATTTAATAAACAATTTCTCTCCAATGTTCATTTTTAAATTTTGCCATTTTTTATGACATTTTATATTCTTTTCTCTAATTCTTCATTAAGCATAAAATTTTACCCATACAATACAATACAACGTAAATTAGGTAAAATTTTATTCAAAAAATAATAAAATATCATAATTTAAGTCTCGAATTAGTGTAGAAAATACGCTTATCAATGCCATAATGTTGTATCGACAATGAAATTATGCTATTCGAAGCCTCCCAAAGTTTGCCACAAAAGTTGGACAAATGTTAGCCCCAAACACTGTCAATTTCACCACTTTAATGCATTGGTATTTGGTCTGCCATTTCTTTCGGGCGCTGCTGTCATTTGAAGGTTTGCAATATGAAACCTAATTTAAAATTCCTTTTTTTTAATTAAAACACTAATTAAAAATTCTTTAAAAGATTCCTTTTTTTTTTTTTTGTCTATTTAATTTTTCTCTCTTTGTTCTTTTGAATTAAGAATTATAAAACCTAACAAAAAATGAATGGGAACCGAAAAAATCGGATCGTGAATGATCAAATTAACACGACCTGACCTTCTAACTTATTAATATTTTCAAATATCAACAATCTCTTGAATAGGCATAAATCCGGAAGAAAGAAACAAAAGAACAAACAAACCAGACAGTTCTATTTGTTTTACGTCGATTATGACCAGATTTTCTCAACAATGATTGCGATTATTATTATAAAGGGCCAACAATATTTATGGTAGAATTCGATTGTGACCCAAATTCTTATTGAGTATTTGATTGGAAATATTGTTGGATGAGTATTGGGAATTGATAATAAATTTGGAGAAGTTTTGAAAAAGTAAAAAGACAAAAAGGAAAAGATTTATCGATTTTGACAGTTTTTCTCTCATATTTTAACTCAAATACTCCGTTAAATATTGTAATAAGACTTCACCTTATTTTGGTATTAATTCTTCTATTATATTAGGGATTTTTTTATTATAAATATGTGGTGTATTACGTATATTTATTTGATCGACTCAAAGAGTGATTCAAGTAGATCTAGATTAATAGAGAGAGACTTGTATATAGAAATATCAAATAGAGAGTTTTGTGAGATTCAATCTAATATATTGTAACTTTTTCCTTTTGATATAGTATATTCTCCGCCCATGTTCGTGTTTTTTTCCGTCTTAAACTTCCATGTAAATTTTGTGTTATTTGATTGTTATTTTCATATTGCCCACTATCTAATCTTTAATAGTTATAACAATTGACTTAATGGTATTAGAGTTGTCACCAATTTTCTAACAATTTATAACAAATTTTATAATGATGTGAAGCATGAAAAGAGTAATTACGTGTGCATTCAAGTTTACACATTGACTTATCGAATTTACACTTGACACAATCTCACATCATCTTCCACATCTAACATATTTAATCCAACAAGTATAAAACTTCTACGTCATCAATCCATTAACCAAGTTGTACAAATAACTTAACTCAAAGAGTAAGATTTTAAACTCTTAACCGGATGTCTTAAATGTACATAACAACTTACATAATTGTTTACCAATCGATAAAGTGGAGATATTTAATTATATTAAAATCTTATCAATTAAATAACTCTCACTTACATTTTAATATCTCATTCAAGAAGTATTTTCCAACCCCCTAATATGTGAAGGATCAGTAAATGCTGGACGAGTGTAGTGGTTTGATTTTGACAAAAAAAAAAATACAAAGAAAGCAAAAATGTCAATAAATAATTGACAAGCTAGATGGCCACCGACGCAATATGGTAATTAACTAATTATTCCGTTTGCCGACTCATTTCCCTGTAGTTGTACAATATAGAAAATGCCACATATACCCCCAAAATCGATTGTAAATTTTGACATCACAACATTTTGTAGAGATTAAAATTAAATTTTTAATAGATTACGATAAAAAAATTTGAAATGTATGATTAAAAAGCCGTAAGATCATTAAAAAATATTGTTAATATTGATTGTTTGACTTTGACTTAAATTAAAATATGATTTTAATCCAAAACAAACCGATCCCAATTATCATGAAATTTATGACCTGAGATGATGACATTGCACAATCAATTGTTAAAATTTTAGTTCTAAAAAATCAAAGCTGAAACTCTTTACGAACCTTTTATATTCTACCACAAGAAAACAATGTAATCATAACTAACTTTGGTCAAGCAAACATGTAGTGGAAGACTTGATAAGAAATAATTGACAAAATGAAAAAAAATTGAAAATGCAAAGGAGTAGTGGAAGACTTTTTATTAATAACAACTTATATTATAACCACATATTAATTAATTAACATCTGGCACCGACGGAATATTAAATTACTCCTTTTTTTCCCCCATTCATATCACTATAATTTTAACAAATTTTGAAATATACCGCAAAGTCCACTGTAAATCTTGAACAGAGAATCCCAATAATTATGTAACAAAATTACATAATTGTGCACCCTGTAGAGTTCTCTTCACTGAAGTAATCGCACCTTGTAACATAGCAAGGCTTGCCATATACATATCCAGGTCCATAGTTGCCGTCGTAGCACGGCTGTGGCGGCGGCGGCGGAAATCCATAACCCTGGTAGCATGGTCCGCCGCCGTAACCTTCGTAGCATGGCCCACAACAAGGATTGGATGGATGAACCGGTGGCAATCCTACTGGGATAGCTCCAGGTGCTGGTGCTGGTGGTGCTGGAGCTGGAGCTGGAGCTGGAGCTGGAGCTGGAGCTGGGTTCTTCGGTGGTTCGGGCTTCGGAGCATCTTTGGGCTTCGCCGCCGCAGCCGGTGGTGGTGCATTTCCTTTGCCGTTTGATTTGGGTTTGGCAGCTTCTTCTGGTTTCGGCTTCTCGGCTGCCTTCGGCTTTTCGGTCTCTTTTGGTTTCTCGGCCGCCTTCGGCTTCTGTTCCGCCGGTTTCGGCTTTGGGGCATCCGGCTTTGGGGCATCCGGCTTTGGAGCCGGCTTTGGCTTGGGAGGCTCTATGATTTCGATGCTTTTAATAATCTTACCACCCTTGCACAACAATTTGTCTCGAATCTTCAAAGGGCTGCAGCATATTACAACGATGGTCACTGTATTCGCCTTCTGATCAAAAACCCTGTCGCTAATTTCTGTTGTCCCAAAATTTTCGCATCACCAAATGAAAAAAATACTCAAGTCATAATCCAAACTATTGCATATTGCTTAAAAGCAGCTTTTCTTGAAAGAATGGTCAAAAAAGAAGGCTTACGAGGAATCCTGCAGAGAATTTTCTGGATCTTCTTGTAGCAGCAGGGACATTGGAGATCAACTTTCAGCACCATTACAGTTTTCTATTACATCAAATGAAAATGAAGGTCAAAACATAGTCATAATTAAATAAAAATGAATGAAAATTAGTGGGTTGTGAGCAAAATTGATACCTTCTCAGCCATGATCGATAGTGAGCGAGAGATCTAGTTTCAAAGAAAAACAAAGTTAATTGATTTTGATAACAAACTTGAGAGAGACCTTAGAGTGGGAGGAAAATATATGATCATATAATGTTGATATATATTAACTTAGGAAGAAGAAAGTGGGACCTTATCATGTTCAGTTTCATGAAAATCATCAAGATTGTCCTGTCCAAGGGGTGAGGTAAGGGATGGGTAGGGGTACATTGCTGACTCTTTACTCGTGTTTGCATTGCATGTGCTGGCATTGATTGACACAACTCACCTTCCCAAGTTTTGATAGTTTTTTTTTTTTTTTTGATACCCAAGTGTCCCAATTTTGTCAGACTAAATCCTGAACCTCCAAAGTTTTGATAGTTTTTTCATACACACGCAAATGGATTTGGATTTCATGGTAACCCTTTGGTCATACAATTATGGGCTATGCACCACACATGGCCAACGAGGCGTGAATCTTTACACACTACTTTAAGACTTTAATTATCCCTTCATCAACAAATTTGATTTTCCGAGGTACGATTCATTTCAAGCAGTGTTCTAAAAGACGTAATGCGTGATGATGGATGGATGCCAAACTATTGGTTAGGCGAGTTTAGGCGAGGCATGTGGGTAAAAAAAACGTTTTCTTATTTTAATTTTTAATCAATTAAAAAATCATTTCATAATTAAAAATAATGCATATCTAACATCTAAAACATATTTATAAAAATTTTATACATTTTTTTCAAAAGTTTCAAAAAAAAGACAAAGTTTGAAATGTGTGTGTGTGTGTGTGTGTGTGTATATCTCTCATAGGCACACATTAGCAGTGACCGTTGACCGCTAAATAAGGCGTCAAGCCAAATTGTTTTCGCCTAGGCGGTACCTATCTACATCTTTTAAAAATCTGATTTTAAGTATTTTTTCACGTGTTAAGTGGAACAATCTCCCGAAAAAGAGAAAAATGTCACAAGTTCAACTAATGAGTTAACCGAAATAGAATAGTTTACTTGAGAGCCGAGTGATTTTGAGGTTGAACGAGACAGTTCTTAAGTTAACGATTTCGAATTGATTTGTGATTTTTGTCTGATTTAATCAGCTAATTTAATCATGTTGTAATAATATATATATTGGTTTAATTTGTGTAGTCAAATTAATTGATTGAGTGATTGATATAACTACTTTCTTTATAAAATAATAGTGGCATATTTAAAGAATATTATGATTAAGTGCAGACAAAGGAACTAATCAAATAAATAATAACGGAAACACGACACCGCTTTCGTTTTCAATTACAAATAATTATTGGACCTAACGAATGATCCTTTTTCACCCATAAAGCAAATGGTTTTCTAAAACCCTTTTAAGTGGTAAATTGAACACGTAAGAACTAAGAAATAGATAGCCTCCGAATCCGAGGACGAAACAAGATTATGTTTGATATGTAATATTCCATTTTTTTACAAACGCAAACAAAAATTTAAGTAGCAATAATTTATTCGCCAATTTTTTTTAAATTACTAAGAGCTACACACTCTATCGAGATTTAATTCTTTTGGTGTGTCAAAAAAGGCCAATAATTTGAACTCGTTTGTATACTTTTGTTTCTATATTACAAATTTTATATTGTTTAGAAAAAAATAGTATTTTTCCCATTCGTTCGAAACTTGATTTTAGGTAAACTTATTAGAAGGCGGCTAAATGTATGTTTGAAAAAATGGCTGATAATGACTTTCGTCGTTACCAGCAAAGGTTTGTCATTTTATTTTAGAATGTCATGTGTTTTTTGTTTTTTTATTTATAGAATCTACAAAAAAATAAAAAATAAAAAATTCTAAGAAGTATATATAAATGTTTTATTTCTATTTTAATGCTGTTTACGTCAAATTTTCTTTATAATAATGAACCTGACCATACCTCTAAATACCCAAATTGAGAAATGTATATTTATAATTTTCATGACAATTTAAAAAGTACCTATTTCCTTAGCGTTAGTGTCGGTAAAGGTTTAAGAGAGAATATTCATGCAAGCCCTACATAATTGTTTGGGGGGAAAAAATTTAATCCTTAACTCCTGTTGACCTCGAAAAATAGTTATAGTACGTGGCCAACAGATGAAGTTTCCACACAAGCTATTAAAGTCTCCACGTAAGCTCCTTCCTGCGCGCGCAGACAAGCCGTTAGCTACTCGTGGCCTTTTCCGGTGGGGGTGGAAGCGACCGCTAGCATTTCGATAGTCAAGTTAGTAGGTGGAAATAATGAGGTCCGGTGGTTGCAGAGTGCTACCGGAAGTTTTTATGATGTGTATGTAAAAATGCTCTTTTTTTCTTTTAGAGTTGAGGAATCTAAAATTAGGATTCAGATCTCTTTCTTACCTTAGGGCTTGCATATTTATATTACAAGGGTGATGAGGAGAACCATTGGATAAGGGGACACGTGGTTTCAGATCCCAAACGGGCGATCCTCTCCTAGGTGTCAATCTGTCAATCCGTAGGTTGGCGGACATTAAATGTTTTCTGACACAACAGCTGAACTGACCATTTGTAGCATGTCACACGTCCCATCAATCAGACGGTAACTTGACATTAGATAGATTTCCAAAGATTTTGGTTGAGGCGCGGTGGGTCAGACTGTGGAGCGTGGTGAATATGGAGTGCGGGTCTTTGCATCCGTTGTGCAGTTGAATGAGTTCGGTTCCGTGGGTTGGTAGGGAATCAACGTCCCAGTTCGAGATTCATGAATTCAGCTCGTCTATTATGGAATCGCCTCGTCCACCACATGGCGTGACTAAATCAGGTCGGCAAACACGTGGCGGATGAGGTGACTGAAAGGATGGAGGATTTCAGAAAACCCGGAACAACTCCCACAAATTTCATAAAAATATTGACTTTTCTCAATACACGTATTACCAATATTCAAAAATCGACCCAAATATTATCCAGAAAAATATAAAAGATTAAAATCAACAGTGTTGAACCTTTGATTGAAAATTGGTTCATGTTGATGAGGTTTATGTGTGAACTTCTTTATATTTTTATTAATTTTTAAAGTTGAGGGAACACAAGTTTTTTACTCGACCGAATTCGAGAACACATAAAAGCAAGAACGCTACCCTCTTTCTCTATTTTAAGACATAAATCAATTAAATGTT
>CAIGRB010014127.1:1129-17848 GCA_903798255.1 Fraxinus quadrangulata
TAAAAATAATAATCAAATTAAAATAAATATAAATAAAACTAAACCATTAGGTAATAAAATGATATAATAGAAATTAAAATTTGTTGTAATACAAAATGAAGGACAAAACGAAAAATAACATAAACTTTAAATACTACACCAAATTAACAATCTTGCACCAAATTCATCATACCACTTTTGTGTCGAGATTTGAAGTTGAGTTGGAGGTTAAATTTCACACCAAAATGGTGTTTACATCAAATTGGTGTTGGATTGAAAATGTCTGAACTAATCTATGTTTACGGGTGTATAACTTATTGGATACGCTTAAATTTAAGGTGCGTTCTACTCAGCATAATTGTTACAATTCATATAAATAAGGCATTCGGGCACCCTTTCCTTACAAAAATATCATATTTTTAACTGGGCAACTTCACTGATACTGCTCATAGTACTCTCCTAGTCACCATTGGGGTTGTATCTTAACCACGATGGGCAGAATTTGGTCATCATATGATAATATATCCAAGAGCCAAAGTCTTGAAATTAATGATGTGGAATGCAATTCCAGTCTTTATATCATTTTTTTCCTTGTATAAGCACATTGGACATTATCCCCTTTACAAACTGACGAGTACTACTAAAAATGATTGTTACAGTTAATATCAAAGCAATCATTCCATTTTTGGGACCCTTTACAATGGGGAGACATGAAGAGGATCTTTTAGAAAAAAGACTGATTTTGTGGGTTACCGATTGTGTAAAATTGGCCCCCGTGTTGAGGGGAGGGGACGGCCCCGGGTTGAAATGTAACACGTTCAAGGTGGAATTATAGAAAACTCAGACTCACCAGCTCCATCAAATCTATGTGCTGTTTAGACACTTAAACAAGAAATTAATGCAATAAAATGTGCGAGTAATTTAACGCTATGTACCAAATACGTCATATAAGTTGAACTCCAAAAGTAGATGATACTGTAGATATTAATCAGAACTCAACGAATGCAACAGAATAATGAAAAGAAATTTGCAGCATTACATTAGTATACACTAAGGATGGCAACGATGCGAGTATGGGTTGGGACATTCTTCTCTATCCCCGTCCCGTCAGATAATTTTTTGCCCCATACCCGCCCCTATACCCATTTAAGTCGGGGACGGGTTGGGGGCGGGTTAAGGTCTTTGCCCCGTTTATCGTCCCATTTACCATTTCTTCATTATTTTTTAATAAAAAACTAGATAAAATATTATTTTTATATAATTTCTATAGAATGACATAGCTTTCCACTACAGAAGCAATTCCTTTTATATAATAAATCACGAATTTTATTTATTTAGAATAAATGGAAGATATTCCTTCAAAGTTAACGTGGTGTTTTTATCAAGAATAATTCCATTTTACCATAACTATTCCTTGCCAGAGGTTATACAGATTCTCTTATGGATGTGAGCCCCACATGATTTAAATATTATTAAAAAAAGTGGGCCCCAAATATTTGTGTCTTTCCAGGAAAAATTCGTATATGTACCTGTAGCGTCATTCTTTTATCAATCATACTTCAACAACAAAAACTTCCAATTGCTAAAGAAAATAGGGGAAACTACCTCCAACAACAAAGAAAATACGGAAAACTTCAATTAACATATAAAAGCATTGTAACTTATGTTATGTAGTCTTTGCACATGTGAATAATATTTTTAACAAGGCGTTGTATGAAACTTAAAAAGTAACATTTAGATATTAGTCACTAATTCTGATAAACATAAGTCTTTTCTTAAACAAAGAAATACTTGAAAGTAAACATAGAGCTCGAGAAACTTTGATAGCCAATTTACAAACGGCTAAACTTGGAGTTGCACACATAATGCAATACTTCATGTTGTAGATCTTCAAGTGTTGTCATCTTCTTCTAGAATGTTCAGGCTCTTTAAAAATTGATGACTGTAAAAATATTTATTAGTTAGACAAATTATGTATTTAACTATTTATTATTCAAATCCACTTAAAGCAAAATAAATTTACCTCATCTTCAATATCCGTGTCACTTAACATTGTACAGCATCCAGAGAATGATGTAGGTGATGAATGTTCTACCCAAAAAATAAAACTAGTTAGCAATAAAAAAAATTATGAGAAATATAGATAATTGTATTTCTCGTACCATGAATGTCAGCCCATAGCCAATCTCGAGCACACTTAAAAGCCTCCAAAGTTTTATGGTGAAGTCTATTTCTGTGTGGACTAATAAATCTACCGCTGGCACTGTAGATATTGAGATGGCTAAAATATCTCTTGTAAATTTTTGTAAAGAAGGGTATTTTATTGAATTTGCATTCCACCATGCCAATATATCAAAATCATTCGATCTAGGCAATAGACGCTCATCCAAGAAAATATCAAGCTCTGATTTCGTACTATCAGTACTAGTGGTATTAGAAACAAATAAATCAAATTGTGTCAACCGATCTTTTTTACTTGCATTACTAGATATCTCAATTTGGTTTGAAGACTGAGTCACATTATCACTTGATCTATGTCTTATTTTGTACTCATTTAGCAGGTTGTGACAAAATTTTCTAACATTTTCAATTTCAAGATACGAGACTTCATTTCCATAAATCATTGCAAAATAATATTCAACCAACTTCATTTTAAATCGTGATTCCAACACACTAGCTATGGCCAAAACTCCATGAATTTCGCTCCAATATTTTTCGAACTTGTCAATCATACTTGAAGTCATCATTTTGATTTCATCATAAGGAGATTTCATCCAATCGTAAATTGACAAATTTATCTCACAAATATTAGAAAAATAAAGATTGGATGTTGGATATTTAGTCCCAGAAAATAGTTTAGCCACTTCAAAAAACACCTTCAACCTTTCACATATCTATTTTGCCAAATTCCAATCTACATCACTAGGCAAACATCTATATTGTGACTCACGTTGCTTTAGTCGAGGAAAGACATCCTTATACTGTAAAACACTATAAAACATTAAATACGTAGAGTTCCACCTGGTTTTGCAATCAAGTGTTAATTTTTTGGAACAGGAGATTTTCAACTGGCGAGCAAAACTCTCAAACTTTTCTACTCTTTTTGGAGTTGTTGTCCAACATGCAACATTGTCACGAATTCTCTCAACACTCAAGTTAATGATCTCCAAACCATCTTTAACTATCAAGTTCAATATGTGCGCACAACAATGCATATGAAAAAATTCACCATTTCACAAAAGTGAATTACCAGAAAGCTTATCTAAAAGAATATTGATCATGGCATCATTTGTAGTACAATTATCGACGATCAATGTAGATAACTTGTGATCGATATTCCAATCCAATAAACAGTCCATCAACGATATACTCAATACCTCATAAGTGTGTGGACATGGCACGTATATGAACTTGTATTTAAAATAGAAAACAACATAATTAGGATAAAAATCAATTTAAATAGTACATGAAAATAAGTTAAATTAATTTATGCAAGATCAAAGTACCTCATAATTCGAATTTGAAGTCTCCAAGCATCATCTATAAAATGTGCGGTGATGGCCATGAATCCTTTCTTCTGATTAGAAGTCCACGTCCGTAGTGATTGCAATTTTGCTATTGTTTCTCTCCAAAAGACTCATTACTTTCAATTTCTCGTAATCATAGATTTTCAAAATATCATTCTTTATAGTGTTACGAGAAACGTTCTTAAATAATGGTTGCAAGACATTTGTGAATCTTCTAAATCCAATGTGTTCAACTATTGAAAGAGGATACTCATGCATGATTATCATACTTCCAAGTTCCTTTCGAGCATTGTCTTGATCAAATGAGTAATTACCCATTGAAACCCTTCCATATACCTCCATTATTGGATTCAATATTGTTTGCTTAATGTCTTTTTGATTTCGACCAGGACACATTTTCATATGTTCATGCAAATGTTTTGTCTCATTCTTGCTTTTAGTTCCTATTTTTTTTTTTTACAATAGTTACAAATTGCCTTGTCTTCCCCCTTGATGACCCTTTTTTTAAAATGGTTCTACACGATCAAAGTCAATTTCCCTTTCTTACCTTGTCGACTATCCTCCTCATCATCACACAAGTCTATTGGATCTTGTTGTTCGTTGACATGACTAGGTAAGTCGTCATGGGATGGACTACCACTTAATTGTAGTGGAGTACTTTCAATGCTCGGAATTAGTGTACAATGTCATAATCCAGACATCTGAAGTGAATACAATCAGCTGTCAAAAACTATAATAACTTGATTTTACAATCAACTATCAAAAACTATAACTAAAATGAATACAATCAGCATAGATTTTGAAGAAATATATAAATTTTCTACCTATGTTGATTTGGACTTCTTTCTTAATATATGTAGAACTTATAAAAATTAAAGAAACGATGAATTTGTTATAATTTATGTTTTACTTTTATAATACTAGGTATTATTCATTTGTTTTTGTCCTTCAGCAAAATGAAGCTCCATTTTCAACAAATAAGTCTTCAAATTTGACACAAAATTCCAGTTATTTGGAAAATAGTTTCTTTTGATAGGCGCAGTTAAAACTTATGCAGCTTCATAAAAAAAAAGCTCGAGCGCTACCAATAAATTTACGGTCGACTACAGAAATCCACTTCTTCCACTTTTTTGATTAATTTTCCAATATCCACACGCAAGAGGGCATGCAGTAGGTTAAAAATACCTAACATTATTATCAATGATATGCAAGTTTATGTAAAAACATTAAAGCAACAAATCTATTTCGTGAACACTATAACCTCCTACTTTTCAACAATGGATATGTCGACAATAAAGAATTGCATTTACCAAATTTGCATGAGAATAAAAAATTCTTACCACAGTTGCATGAGAATAAAGAAGTGGTGAGTGCTCTTACCAAAAAGATGGCAATACGTGACCCAATCGTACTCTTCATTTACAATGTTTGATGGAAACTTACTAATGCAATTAGCAGTTTTATTATCCAGTTTGATAACTGAAGGAAAAGATGACCAAAATCTCACTACAAGATCAACAAAAAATAGAACAAATAAATAAAGATTCAAACCCAATTCAATTCAAGTAAAACAATTATTAAAACTAGTCAATTGTTGAACATATTTTAACCAGTCATTGTCGTGGGTGTCGAATCCAACAAATAATAAATGCTTGCTCTCTTAAAATATAAATTACAGTAAGGGTGAGCAAGATCGTATCCACAAAGATTGATTAGATTTAATTTTTCAAAGATTACGGCAATAAAAGGAAGGGGGTTTGGATTGTTGTGAATTAAAACAAATTAATTATAAGAAATTTTTCTAGAATGCAAATTAAAGAGAAGATCAATATTAGTCGAATATCCAGCTCAAGGTATAATCTCATAATTGATTCGGAGAATCGATCATTGATGCAAAAATAAAATCTTTTATTCTTTCACCAAGTTGGTTATGGTCATTTATAGGATCTAATAACCTATGTTTCCTTATTTTCTCGATAATCAAGAGATACTCTTTGACTATTTTTCTTGCCAGTAAACAACCCTAGATACGATCTTAGGATTTAATTTACCAACAACATTAATCTCTAGAGAGACTACCAATTCTAACCAACAAATACACAAGCATTTAAGCTAGATTATATATCTCCATAACATAAATTGAAAACCTATTTGTAATCAAATATGTTATTTTACCACTAATATTAGAATATCTGAACAATTACGGGTTTAGATTTCTAATTGGCGATATATCGTTTTGACAATCAAACAACGTCCACTTTGTATAATCATCAAAACAATAATTTCATGAAAAGCAGAAGATATATAAATAGAGAGAAAATAGAAGAACAATGAAAATTAATAACAATTCTTGAAGAATCAAAACTTAAATTATCCTTGTGCTGGATTAGAAATTTGGTAATCCATGAAAATTCAGAAAAACAAAAACTATCTCTCCTTCTTTTTCTTCTGTCCAGAACGTCCAACCCTTTATTTATTTATTTATTTTTAAGGAGACTAAGTCTTTTATGGAATGATTATTTCTAAGGAAAGATAAGATTTTGATTTTCTATTTCTAGTCTAATTCTAATCATCCCCAAATTTAACAAAATCCTCCAATTACATAAGGGAACCCTTTAAGATATTATATTCTCATTCCTTTTGGGAAAATATGTATAGTCTTCCAAGTCTTCCTTCACAAAAATCTCGCCTCTTAGTCTTTGGCCGTTCGGGTCAGTAAGGCGTGCCTACGCCTTAAGTAATGTTCACTTTAGCATCATGCACTTTTTTCTTTTTCTTTTGAGCTTCAATTCTGCTTTCCAAAACTTGTGAAATTGAGTCCAATTTGATCTAACTCCTTCATATAACCCTTGAAACACAAAATACAACCAAAATTAAAAACTTAAGCGATTGTAATCATCAAAATATGAGGAAAT
This sequence comes from Fraxinus quadrangulata, assembly GCA_903798255.1. Classification (NCBI taxonomy): domain Eukaryota; kingdom Viridiplantae; phylum Streptophyta; class Magnoliopsida; order Lamiales; family Oleaceae; genus Fraxinus; species Fraxinus quadrangulata. The sequence goes on from CAIGRB010014127.1 coordinate 7,551, forward strand.
ATAACAAATTAAATAGTTATTATGCATTCTATCAAATTCCCCCACACTTAAACAGTCATCAAGCAATCAATAGCTAAAGTTTATCAATTGTTCTACCATCCTTCTACAACCGAAACCATCGTGCCTTAAAGGTTCAAGTATCAACACCACATGGATGTAGCAAGAAAATAGAGTAAATTCCCACTTACCAACATAAATGACCAATTACTTTGACAATTTCTCGAAAGCTATGTGTAGTGGGATTTGACACCCTTACATTAGATTTACTCAATACGCTCAAAAGTGTTTAGGGTGTCAAGAATGTACTCTCAAGTCAAGACATAGAAGACTCTTACCATAGGCTTGCTAATATATCACATCGGTATCACCAATGGTTTGAATGCGAAGTAAGGGTCTTAAAACAAGTTGTAACGGGGTTTCGGTAAGGTGGGATAAGAAGGATTTCTTTTTGGCTATATCATTGAAAGAATTATACAAACTTCTTCACAAAAGCTCGGTTAAACTTCATTACTTCTTTTAATCAAATCAAACCTGAACAATTTAAAACTGCACTTCTTTGCTTCACACAGTCATCCCTTGGCGAGTGTATTGCCTATCATATATATATATATCGCCTATACCGGTTTACTAAGGCTACTAGGGATGATTGCATTCATTAACGCGTCAAATTTGGAGACGAAACTTTTTTTTTTTTTTTTTGAAGAATCATGTAGACTGCAACTTCAATACTTTATCCCTAACATTTCTTTCATACTCCCATCTCAAAAAGAAAATGGGACTCGCAAAATGAATCCTTGATTCTCAATATCTTTCAATCTTTCCAAGGATAAGCTAAGCTGCATGTTCTCCAAGAACAAGTTAAACTTCAAGCTTTATGTGAACAAGCCTATATATTTCTTCAATGCAAGGTTCAAAAGAAAGGAAGATTAGCAATATAAATAGGATATCTCTTGGCTTGTATTGTGGTTAATTTTCAACAAAGAGGTTAAAGCTCAAAAGTGGCTATCTAGGGGTATAATCCAAGGTGAGCTTTTTAAGATAGCTAAATTTGGCTTTACTTAAATACCCTTACTTATTTAATGCATCAAATTACCAAAGGGGCAACTCGACATGCATAACAAAGCAAGTTCAAGAAGAAATCAACTACGCACGACAATCACACAATCAAAGAAACGGAGCATGATGTAATGTAAATGCTCAGAAGCCCAAAAGTTCACAAAATAGGGTTAATGTGCAACAAATCCCACACATTTTTCATTCAAGCAACCATCAAGAGCAATCAATCACAATGCAGTAAACAAGAATTCAACCACTTTATGCTAATTCCTCACTATGTCTCAAAATGATACTAGAATTAAAACTAAAATTAAAGTTCAACTAAAATAGAATGAAAGCAGGATTCAAATTCAAGGTAAAATTATAGCAAGAACCCTTTCCCACACTTAGTTCAGACATTGTCCTCAATGTAACAAAATAAAAAAATGTATAAAGAAAAGAAACTATAAAATAAAAATAGAGGACTCCCCTGAAGATATTTAGATGCTAGGTGGTGGTGGAGGTAGAGTGAATTCCATGTGAGCAAAGAAGGTTGTCATATTATTTTCCATCCTTGCAAGTTGAAGCTCTAGCTTTTCAAACCGATCATCATACAGCCCTTTGGAAGGTGTTGTGGAGCTTGAAGGTCGATGAGGAACTAAGGACCATTCGTTACTTACAGTTCCCGGAATTGTACGTGTTGGTCGAGGTGCAATAGGTCCTAGTTCATGGAAATAGTACACACCTACTTCTTTCTAAACTAAACCCATTGTCTCTAAACAACGTAAGTCCAATGGTTGCATCTCACGAGCAATATGAAGTTCATTGTCATTAGGATCAATTAAATTTTCACGCACAGTCAAATGAGTAATCAAAGAACCCAAAATTAAAGGATGTTGGTTGGTGATAACATTGGCAAACTGGGAGGCTAACCAATATCCAAGATTCACCTTGATCTTCTTTTACATACACCACAAAAAATAAAATTCAGATTTGGCCAAAACCGCAGCAGAATCTTTCCTACTCGAAAAAGTAAATGCAAGAAACCTATGAATGTATTTCAAAGCAGGATCATGAAGATAGGAATCTTTAGATTTACACGGGTCAAAGTAGTTATAAGTAGGTAGTGACTTATATAAACTAATCGGTTCAAAATTCTCACTGCAGTCATAAGCACTATTCAAATACTCATCGATTGCAGTAGATTCTTCATTGATAAAGCCAAAAGCAACATTAAATTCAGTAATTGAAAGCTTGAACTCTTTCCCAATAAGTCGAAATTGAACTACCCTAGAGCTACTAAGCGTGAATTCTGTAGGTTTCTTAAATTAAAAATAGTGTAAAACTCTTTGACAAGTTCAATATAGGCCGGACATTGAATTGAAAAATAATTCTGTCATCCTATATTGTCAACTAATTCAAGCACGTTTCTCTCAATATGTAAAGCAGCCATAGTCGGTTTATGAATGTACTTACAAGGGGTGATAGGCTTACCACAAATTTTCGTATACCCGTCCTTGTCCGTTTTCTTTGTAAATTGCAAGTGTCCATTCAAATCAGACTCAGAAGGTGGAAGTATATGCATTTCCTTACCAATTTGAGCCCTTTTTCGCGTAGGTAAAGTGCTAACCTCGATGTTGGGTTGGGTCCTTGCACTTGGATTCGGTCAAGTGGACTTCCTGGTGTTGACAGGGGTTTTGGAGGTGCCCTTCTGTTTTCCCATGGGTATTCTAGGTTTCCGGTGAGTGGTTTGTGGCGGTTGAGGAGGCGAGAATGGGAAGGGGACGGTGGGTGGTGGGTGGTGGCGGATGAGAGAAGAGAGGGAAAGAGGGATAGTGAGATTTGAGATTTTGGGTGTGTCCGTTTTTATTCCCCTTGTTCTGTTTTTTTTTTGTTCTCTCGTCCCTCAAACTCGAGGAGTACCGTGAATAAGGCGTGGGTATCCCTTATTTTGGTTTCATTGATTCTTCTGCAAGCTCGCCCATGGCTTAACAAATGTTGACCACTGCCCATTTGAAACAATATCAATTACACCGTAACGAATTAAAAAGGTCAATAAAAAATAATAAGAATAATGAAATAAAGATTGATTGCTAATACTAAAAGAAAAATTTGGGTTGCCTTCCAAAAGCGTTTTTCTTTAACGTCTTTGGCTAGACATTGCTATTTCTCAATCGGTGTAACTTGGGAATTCCAAACTAATTTGATCAACATTATACACTTGAAAACCTTCGTAAAAAGTTTTCAAGCGATGCCCATTGACTTTAAAAGTCTTACCGGTATCCAAACTTTAAATTTTGAGTGCACCATGAGGAAACACATTAGTAACAAGGAAAGATCATATCCATCTAGAACGCAACTTACCATGAAATAGTTTTAATTTAGAATGATAAAGTAAAACTTTTTCACCAATAATTTTTTTTTTTCTAGAAATCATTTGATCATGGAAGGCCTTCGTCTTTTCTTTGTAGATCTTCGAATTCTCATAGGCATCAGTGCGGATCTCCTCCAACTCTTGCAGTGTTAATTTCCTTTGGTTACCCGACTCATCCATTCTCATATTGCAATGGTTGACAGCCCAATATGCCCAGTGTTCTAGCTCTACTGGAAAATGACATGGTTTTCCAAATATCAAGCGGTAAGGAGACATACCTATAGGAGTTTTGTAGGTTGTTCGATATGCCCGAAGTGCATTATCGAACCTTAGACTCAAATCCCTCATGTTCGGGTTGACAGTCTTTTCAAGTATGTATTTAATTTCCTTGTTGGAGACCTTAGCTTGTCCATTTTTTTGCGGATGATAAGCAGTAGCGATACATTGAGTAACATTGTATCTCTTTAATAAACATTCCACCACTCTATTACAAAAGTGAGTCCCGCGATCACTAATGACGGCCTTTGGTATCCCGAACCTAACAAAGATATGAGATTAATCTACAACCACTTTAGCATCATCAGTCCGGGTAGCCTTTGCTCCTACCCACTTTGAAACATAATCCACGACAAGAATAATGTAAACATTATTATAAGAAGAAGGAAAAAGGCCCATGAAGTCAATACCCCACACATCAAATATTTCACAAACAAGAACAAGGGTAAGTGGCATTTGATCTCTACGACCTATGGTTCCAGTTTTCTGACATTGTTCACAAGATTTGCAAGACATGTATGAGTCACGAACCAAAGTAGGCCAAAACAATCCATACTATAATACTTTATGGGCTGTTCTCTTAGGACCAAAAATGGCCCCGACAAGCATGACAAAATTTTAAAATTGAAGGAATTTCTTATTAGGGCACACACCTGCGAATAATTTGGTCAGAACAATGTTTCCACAAGTAAGGGTTATCCCACACATAATATTTAGCATCACTTTTTATTCTACCCTTTTGAGCTCTTGACAAATCATCTGGTAGTGTTTTAGTAACCAAATAATTAACTATATCAGCGTACCAGGGGACTGTCTCTTGAATGGAAAAAAGATACTCATCTGGAAAATTGTCCTTCAATGGTGATGGTTCTTCATTTGTGATTAATCTACCGAGATGATCAGCGACCAAATTTTCTGTACCCTTTTTATCATGTTTCTCTAAGTCAAACTCTTGTAGCAAAAGAATCCACCGAATAAGTCTAGGTTTCGCCTCTTTCTTTGAAAACAAGTATTTCAGAGCTGCTTGATCAGAATAAATAATCACTTTAGTGTCAAGCAAATACGGACGAAATTTTTCTAAAGCAAAAATAACAGCTAAAAGTTCTTTTTCTGTAGTTGAATAGTTGTGTTGTACACTGTCAAGTGTCTTGGAGGTATAATAAATAACATGATGGGCTCTTCTAGCTCTTTGTCCAAGCACAGTACCTACTGCATGATTACTCGCATCACACATTACTTCAAAGGGAAGGCTCTAATTCGGCTGCTGGATAACTCGTGTTGAAGTGAGCATATCCTTCAATTTATCAAATGCGCCTTTACATGCCTCATCAAATTCAAATACCACATCTTTTTGCAATAATTTACACATGGGCTGCGTGATCTTGGAAAAATCTTTTATAAAACGCCGATATAATCCTGCATGTCCAAGAAAAGAGCGAACTCCCCATACATTTGTGGGGTAAGGCAAAGATTTAATAATTTTTATCTTAGATTTATCAATTTCAATACCCCTGGGGATACAATATGGCCCAGAATAATGCCTTGATCAACCATAAAATGACACTTCTCATAATTCAATACTAGGTTTGTTTCTATACATCTTCTAAGCACTTTATGGAGGTTACTTAAACATACATCAAAAGAATCACCGTAGACTGTAAAATCATTCATGAATACCTCTATGATGTTCTCCACATAATTTAAAAATATACTAACCATACAACTCTGGAACGTAGCAGGGGCATTGTAAAGTCCGAATGGAATTCGTCGATATGCAAAGGTACCAAAGGGACATGTGAATGTGGTTTTCTCCTGATCTTCAGGTGCAACTAGAATCTAATGAAAACCTGAATAACCATCAAGACAACAATAATGAGTACGATCGGTTAAACGTTCAAGCATTTGATCTATAAACGGGAGGGGAAAGTGATCTTTTCTAGTTGCTGTATTTAACTTTCTATAATCTATACACACCGGCCAACCATTTTCAACATGAATAAGCACCATCTCACCTTCAAAATTTTTAACCACTGTTATATCTGTTTTCTTTGGGACAGCCTGAATCGGACTTACCTATTTACTATCCGAAATTGGATAGATCATACCTGCATCTAGAAGTTTCAAGATTTCTTTCTTTACCACTTCCATCATGGGTGGGTTCAATCTTCGTTGGGCTTCCCTAGAAGGTTTACAACCTTCTTCCAATAATATCCTATGCATGCATGTGGAAGGACTCAACCCCTTGATGTCAGCTATTGTCCATCCAATAGCCATTTTATACTCTCTAAGCACTCGAATTAATTTTTCTTCCTCCAAGGTAGAGAGTGTTTTGGAGATAATTGTTGGAAGAGTTTCTCATTCTCCTAAGAACACATACTTCAGATGATCTGGTAGGGGTTTCAATTCCAATTTCGGTGCCTGTATAACAGAATGAAGAAGTTTTGTGTGAGAAAGAGGCAATTCAATTTGAGATACATTATACCTTATATGTTTAAGTGACTCTAGTTCGTGCATCTTGCAAGTTAGAATCCAACGCAAACTCCTTTATAGCTTCATCTAGTCCTTCAAGAGTGAGGCTTCTGACAACTTTCAATTTATCATCATCAATAAGATCAAAAAAATTATGTGCTAAAAGGTCAATAACATCCAACACATAAACATGGAACACATCACTAGGATATCTCATGGCATCATAGATATTAAATTTAATAATTTCACCATCAAACTCCATTGTGAGTGTAGCATGCACATCAATCTTTGTCCTAGATGTTTTCAAGAATGGCCTTCCTGACAGGATTGGTATAGGGTTAGAAGAGTCACCTTCTTCCATATTAAGCACATAAAAATCAGCAGGAAAAACTAATTGATTAAGTTGCACTAGAACATCCTCTAAGATTCCATCAGGATACACATTAGACCTATCAACAAGTTGAAGAATCACACATATTTCTTTCAATGGACCATTATTCAAAGACGAATAAATAGAAAGAGGCATGACATTTATCGAAGCTCCTAGACCTATCATTGTTTTATCAATCCTAACATTACCTACTTTACAAGGAATAGTGAACATACCTGGGTCTTTGCATTTGAGAGGTAATTTTCTTTGAAGGATGGCTGAAACATTCTCTCCCATGCTTACCTTTTCATTACCTTTCAACTTCCTCTTGTTGGTGCACAATTCCTTGAGAAATTTAGCATATCGAGACACTTGTTTAATTGCATCAAGTAAGGGAATATTTACCTCAGTTTTGCGAAAGGTCTCTAAGATTTCCTTCTCTTCTTCTTTCTTGGATTTATTTAATCTTGTAGGAAAATGAGGGTATGTCACCAAAATTTTTGGTTTGTCTCTATTAAGGCTTTCAGTCTGGTCGGTTTGAGGTTGAGAGATAGCCTCATTTTCAGCTTCTTCTCCTGAGTTGCCTTGTTTCATCTTGCTAGGTTCTTTCAATTCTTTCCCACTCCTCAATGTAATCACACTAGCATTTTGTTTTGGATTAACAACAGTTTGTGAAGGCAATTTACCTTGAGATTCCAATATGTTCACAGATGATGCTAATTGACTCACTTGATTCTCCAAGTTCTTGATGCCCATCTTAGTCTCATGTTGAAATTGTTGTGTGTTAGTTGCAAGTGATTTAACAACTTCTTCTAGAGACATACCTGAACTTAAAGAAGCCTGATGTGGTGGAGAAACATGTTGTCTGGGCTAGAATTGCTGGAATTACGATCCTACCCCATAACTAAAGTTAGGGTGATGCATCCATCTTGGATTGTAAGTGTTTGAATAAGGATCATATTTCCTTTGTGGTGCGCCTGGAAATCTTTCAACTACATTAGCCTGCTCAAAAGAATCTTCTTGAAGTGTAGGACACATATCAGTTGGATGGCCACCAGCAGCACAAATTCCAAAAGCATTAACCTGCTGCATATTTCCTACAGCCATTTGTTGAACAAAAGAGGTTAACTTAGCTATTTGGTTTTCAAGGGAGGATACATTTACCTTATTCACCCTTCTCAAAGGAATATCTTGTCTGGATGCAAATTGTTGTGAGTTGGCAGCCATGATGGAGATCAAATCTCTAGCGACAGTGGGGGTTTTGTTTACTATAGCACCTCCATTAGTGGCATCCATCGTCTTCCTCTCCATAGGCAATCCTTCATAGAAGTATTAAATGTGTAGTTGTTCAGAAATCCCATGTTGAGGAGATATTATATTCTTATTCCTTTTGGGAAAATAGGTATAGTCTTCCAAGTCTTCCTCCACAAAAATCCCCCATCTTAGTCTTTGGCCGTTCGGGTCAGTAAGGCGTGCCCACACCTTAATGTAATATTCGCTTCAGTATCGTGCACTTTTTTTATTTTTCTTTTGAGCTTCAATTCTGCTTTCCAAAACTTGTGAAATTGAGTCCAATTTGATCTAACTCCTTCATATAACCTTGAACACAAAATACAACCAAAATTAAAAACTTGAGCAATTGTAATAATCAAAATATGAGGAAATATAACAAATTAAATAGCTATTATGCTTTTTATCACATTGCAAACTCAATTCAAGTGAAAAAGTAATGGAAGCATCTAAATCACTTCAATTGAAATACAAGCAGAAAAGACCTTCTGCCATGTAAGGTGTTGGTAACCTTCTGCCGTGTAAGTCGTCGATAGTGGAAGTTGAGAAGAGAAGAATTGAATAAATTCTAGCGCCGCTTCTATGTGAATGATGAAATTGATAAAATGCTCAACCCTCACCGCCTTACGTCTACATTCTAAAATCTGGTAATGGTTATAAGATTATTAAATTCTGCTTTGGGTTATAACTTATAATAGGTCTTGGGAGTTGGGCCTTGGCCTGCCAACGAGTAACTTGTTTGTATCATTAACCATTTAATTAAAATTTGTTTGCAATTTATGTTTATCCTTGGATTAAATGGGGCGGGGCGGGAACTTTGTTTCCCATCCCAGACACGGCCCGACCCAAAACCCGATTAAGGGGGTAATCCTCACCCCGTTTGAGGTGGGGTCCCACGGGTATCGGGTTTAACGAATTTTTTGCCATCCCTAGTATACACACAACCGCTGCTGAAGTTTGCCTCTCATTGATCAAACTTTCTACTGGCCACCATGTTTAAATCTCCATTTCCCTCCAAGATCCATCCTCCAAGATCCATCCATTGATTTGAAGTGAAATCATTTATCATTTCAATAAATGGTTTTGCTATTTGTAAATCGGAGTTGACACTCCAGTGTACACCCACTATTGTGAAGGGGGGCAGTACACCGGGGTGTCATCAATAAAATTGTGAGTGAGAAGTGTAAAATAATATTTTCTTTTAATTTAACCTTAGAAGAGTTCAATGAAGAAAATGCATCAACTAGTAGTTGCTCTTGTTGGAATGCGAAAATAGAATTACCCAAAAATTAAAAAAAAAATAAATTAATTCCATAACAAGATCGTTTAGATGTTCACGTAAGTATTATATCAAGAATAAAAGATTCGAATTTTTACCTAAATTCAACGTCGATTGATTCTTGAATTAATTTTGAATCATGAACTTCCAACTTTTTGGATCATGAAATTCCAACTTTTTAATATCAAAAACTTGATACTTCAAACTTCCAAGTCCTTTAGAGTATTCTCCAAAGTCGAAACTACACTGGTGGGTGGGTACTTTCTTTTAATTAAATCAAGAAACTAATTATTGGACTACACTATGAAAAATAAGAAAATAATTATTTTCTCTCTCCAAATTTGAACACAATGGAATTATTACATTATGATTGTTCTAGAATTTTTATATACATTTAGTCTTTATTTATAGAAATACAGATATTTCAATCCTCGTACAATAATAATTCTAGTTTCAAATATGAGTCTTAATTAAAATTCAAATAGGAGTTTTAATTAAAGCCCACGTCTAATTAGTTTACATTTAAATATACATGCAGTCTTAGAACTTCGTTACAATTATAATTAAGTTTACACTTTTATAACAATTACAACTAAGTACAAAACTTTATTGTAGTTATAATTAAATCCAAAAAATTTATTATAATTATAATTAAGTTCCAATACTTTATAAAACTACCACGAGGACCAAATCCGACATATATTATTCAAACTCAAATAATTAGATCATGTCTAGTGGACCTTAAACCACTCAATCTAATTATTACTCTTTGATTTTTTCACTAAAGGCAAAAGATTGAACTTTTGGATTATATATGATCACAGAAGTCAATAAATCTATAATATTTCCCTTTGACCTGCTATTTATGTATTTTATCTCCATCCAATATCTGATAATTAGCTATGGGCATAAATGATCGTTTTGCTTTTCTAGTTATTCTCATTAATTTAAGTACAATTTTTTTTAACAGTCCTTTTAACTAATGATAGATGTCGAAGTTTAGCTATAGCTAAACATTAGGCTCAAATTTTAATCGTTCAACAAAAAATACTTAAATAGCCACTTTACCCATTTTTCAGGACGACAGTTCTCGATACGAATTCATATTCTCTACTTCACTCATTCTCAAATTCCCAATCATTGAGATATTTGATCAATTAAATTGATCTCACGCATTAATGATTCAAAAAATCATTAAAATCACG
>CAIGRB010014127.1:22104-44438 GCA_903798255.1 Fraxinus quadrangulata
TCTCCTACCCCTCCACCGAAACCCCCAACTGCAACTTCACCCAAGACTCCATTTTTTACTGCAGTGTCTAGATCTAAGATATGCCCACCCTCAAACCCAACCAGCCCATCTCTCTTTGAAGGCTGATACATAGGCATTTTTGTCGAACACCTACTCTCAAATGACCCAACTAGTCAACTACTGAACGACACAAACCCCTTGTAAAAAAACTCTCCAAAATATCCACATCAACAGCCTCTCAAGAAAGCACATTAAATCTAACAACTACGCACGAGAGGTGAAAAAAATGAAAAAATGTATAAAGAAAAGAAACTATAAAATAAAAAAATAAAAATAGAGGACTCCCCTGAAGATGTTTAGATGCTAGGTGGAGGTGGAGGTGGAGGTGGAGTGAATTCCATGTGAGCAAAGAAGGTTGTCATATTCTTTTCCATCCTTGCAAGTTGAAGCTTTAGCTTTTCAAACCGATCATCATACAGCCCTTTGGAAGGTGTTGTGGAGCTTGAAGGTCGATGAGGAACTAAGGACCGTTCATTACTTATAGTTTTCAGAATTGTACGTGTTGGTCGGGGTGCAATAGGTCCTAGTTCATGGAAATAGTACACACCTACGTCCTTCCAAACTAAACCCATTGTCTCTAAACAACGGAAGTCCAATGGTTGCATCTCACGAGCAATATGAAGTTCATTGTCATTAGGATCAATTAAATTTTCACGCATAGTCAAATGAGTAATCAAAGAACCCAAAATTAAAGGACGTTGGTTGGTGATAACATTGGCAAATTGGGAGGCTAACCAATATCCAAGATTCACCTTGATCTTCTTTTACATACACCACAAAAAATAAAATTCAGATTTGGCCAAAACCGCAGCAGAATCTTTCGTACTCGAAAAAGTAAATGCAAGAAACCTATGAATGTATTTCAAAGCAAGATCATGAAGATAGGAATCTTTAGATTTACTCGGGTCAAAGTAGTTATAAGTAGGTAGTGCTTTATATAAACTAACCGGTTCAAAATTCTCACTGTAGTCATAAGCACTATTCAAATACTCATCGGTTGCAGTATATTCCTCATTGATAAAGCCAAAAGCAACATTAAATTCAGTAATTGAAAGCTTGAACTCTTTCCCCATAAGTCGAAATTGAACTACCCTAGACCTACTAAGCGTGAATTCTGTAGGTTTCTTAAATTCAAAAGTAGTGTAAAACTCTTTGACAAGTTCAATATAGGCCGGACATTGAATTGAAAAATAAGTTTGTCATCCTATATTGTCAATTAATTCAAGCACGTTCGTCTCAATATGTAAAACAGCCATAGTCGGTTTATGAATGTACTTACAAGGGGTGATAGGCTTACCACAAATTTTCTTATACCCGTCCTTGTCCGTTTTCTTTGTAAATTGCAGGTGTCCATTCAAATCAGACTCAGAAGGTGGAAGTATATGCATTCCCTTACCAATTTAAGCCCTTTTTCGCGCAGGTAAAGTGCTAACCTCGATGTTGGGTCGGGTCCTTGCACTGTTGACATGGGTGTTGGAGGTGCCCTTCTGTTTTTCCATGGGTATTCTAGGTTTTCGACGAGTGGTTTGTGGCAGTTGAGGAGGCGAGAATGGAAAGGGGACGGTGGGTGGTGGCGGACGAGAGGAGAAAGGGAAAGAGGGATAGTGAGATTTGAGATTTTGGGTGTGTTCGTTTTTATTCCCCCTTTTCTGATTTTTTTTTTTTTGTTCTCTCGTCCCTCAAACTCGAGGAGTACCGTGAATAAGGCGTGGGTACCCCTTATTTTGGTTTCATTGATTCTTCTGCAAGCTCGCCCATGGCTTAACAAATGTTGACCCCTGCCCATTTGAAACAATATCAATTACACCTTAACGAATTAAAAAGGTCAGTAAAAAAATAATAAGAATAATGAAATAAAGATTGATTGCTAATACTAAAAGAAAAATTTGGGTTACCTCCCAAAAACGCTTTTTTTTAACGTCTTTGGCTAAATATTGCTATTTCTCAATCGGTGTAACTTGGGCATTCCAAACTAATTTGATCAACATTATACACTTGAAAACCTATGTAAAAAGGTTTCAAGCGATGCCCATTGACTTTAAAAGTCTTAACGGTATCCAAACTTTGAATTTCGACTGCACTGTGAGGAAACAAATTAGTAACAAGGAAAGATCATATCCATCTAGAACGCAACTTACCATGAAATAGTTTTAATTTAGAATGATAAAGTAAAACTTTTTCACCAATATAATTTTTTTTTTCTGGAAATCATTTGATCATGGAAGGCCTTCGTCTTTTCTTTGTAGATCTTCGAATTCTCATAGGCATTAGTGTGGATCTCCTCCAACTCTTGCAGTGTTAATTTCCTTTAGTTACCCGACTCATCCATTCTCATATTGCAATGGTTGACAACCCAATATGCCCAGTGTTCTAGCTCTATTGGAAAATGACATGGTTTTCCAAATATCAAGCGATAAGGAGACATACCTATAGGCTGTTCGATATGCCCGAAGTGCATTATCCAGCCTTAGACTCCAATCCCTCATGTTCAGGTTGACAGTCTTTTCAAGTATGGATTTAATTTCCTTGTTGGAGGCCTCAGCTTGTCCATTTTTTTGCGAATGATAAGCAGTAGAGATACAGTGAGTAACATTGTATCTCTTTAATAAACATTCCACCACTCTATTGCAAAAGTGAGCCCCGCGATCACTAATGACGGCCTTTGGTGTCTCGAACCTCACAAAGATATGAGATTTGACAAAATCTACAACCACTTTAGCATCATCAGTCCGAGTAGCCTTTGCTTCCACCCACTTTGAAACATAATCCACGACAACATTATTATAAGAAGAAGGAAAATGACCCATGAAGTCAATACCCCACACATCAAATATTTCACAAACAAGAACAGGGGTAAGTGCATTTGATCTCTACGCCCTATGGTTCCAGTTTTCTGACATTGTTCACAAGACTTGCAAAACATGTATGAGTCACAAAACAAAGTAGGCCAAAACAATCCACACTCTAATACTTTATGGGTTGTTCTCTTAGGACCAAAAATGGCCCCGACAAGCATGACAAAATTTTTAAATTGAAAGAATTTCTTATTAGGGCACACACTTGCGAATAATTTGGTCAGAACAATGTTTCCACAAGTAAGGGTCATCCCACACATAATATTTAGCATCACTTTTTATTCTATTCTTTTGAGCTCTAGACAAATCATCTGGTAGTGTTTTAGTAACCAAATAATTAACTATATAAGCATACCAGGGGACTGTCTCTTAAATGAAAAAAAGATACTCATCTGAAAAATTGTCCTTCAATGGTGATGGTTCCTCATTTGTGATTAATCTACTGAGATGATCAGCGACCAAATTTTCTGTACCCTTTTTATCATGTATCTCTAAGTCAAACTCTTGTAGCAAAAGAATCCACCGAATAAGTCTAGGTTTCGCCTCCTCTTTGAAAAAAAGTATTTCAGAGTTGCTTGATCAGAATAAATAATCACTTTAGTGCCAAGCAAATACGGATGAAATTTTTCTAAAGCAAAAATAACAGCTAAAATCTGTAGTTGAATAGTTGCGTTGTGCACTGTCAAGTGTCTTGGAGGTATAATAAATAGCATGATGGGCTCTTCTAACTCTTTGTTCAAGCACAGTACCTACTGCATGATTACTCGCATCACACATTATTTCAAAGGGAAGGCTTCAATTCGGCTGCTGGATAACTCGTGTTGAAGTAAGCATATCCTTCAATTTATCAAATGCATCTTTACATGCCTCATCAAATTCAAATACCGCATCTTTTTGTAATAATTTACACATGGGCTGAGTGATCTTGGAAAAATCTTTCATAAAACGCCGATATAATCCTGCATGTCCAAGAAAAGAGCGAACTCCCCACACATTTGTGGGGTAAGGCAAATATTTAATAATTTCTATCCTAGATTTATCAATTTCAATACTCCTGGAGGATACAATATGGCCCAGAATAATGCCTTGATCAACCATAAAAAGACACTTCTCATAATTCAAGACTAGGTTTGTTTCTATGCATCTTCTAAGCACTTTATGGAGGTTACTTAAACATACATCAAAAGAATCACCGTAGATTGTAAAATCATTCATGAATACCTCTATGATGTTCTCCAGATAATCTGAAAATATACTAACCATACACCTCTGGAACGTAGGAGGGGCATTGCAAAGTCCGAATGGCATTCGTCGATATGCAAAGGTGCCAAAGGGACATGTGAATATGGTTTTCTCCTGATCTTTACATCCAACTAGAATCTGATGAAAAACTAAATAACCATCAAGACAACAATAATGAGTACGATCGGTTAAACTTTCAAGCATTTGATCTATAAACGGGAGGGAAAAGTGATCTTTTCTAGTTGTTGTATTTAACTTTCTATAATCTATACACACCCGCCAACCATTTTCAACATGAATAAGCACCATCTCAACTTCAAAATTTTTAACCACTGTTATACCTGTTTTCTTTGGGACAGCCTGAATCGGAATTACCCATTTACTATCTGAAATTGGATAGATCATACCTGCATCTAGAAGTTTCAAGATTTCTTTCTTTACCACTTCTATCATGGGTGGGTTCAATCTTCGTTGGGCTTCCCTAGCAGGTTTACAACCTTCTTCCAATAATATCCTATGCATGCATGTGAAAGGACTCAACCCATTGATGTCAGCTATTGTCCATCCAATAGCCATTTTATACTCTCTAAGCACTCGAATTAATTTTTCTTCCTCCAAGGTAGAGAGTGTTTTAGAAATAATTGTTGGAAGAGTTTCTCATTCTCCTAAGAACACATACTTCAGATTATCTGGTAGGGGTTTCAATTCCAATTTCGGTGCCTGTATAACAGTATGAAGAAGTTTTGTGTGAGAAAGAGGCAATTCAATTTGAGATGCATTATACCTTATAGGTTTAAGTGACTCTAGTTCGTGAATTGCGTCTTACAAGTCAGAATCCAACACAAACTCCTTTATAGCTTCATCTAGTCCTCCAAGAGTGAGGCTCCTGCTAAGTACAACTTTCAATTTATCATCATCAATAAGATCAAAAAAATTATGTGCTAAAGGGTCAATAACATCCAACACATAAACAGGGAACACATCACTAGGATATCTCATGGCATCATAGATATTAAATTTAATAATTTCACCATCAAACTCCATTGTGAGTGTAGCATGTATATCAATCTTTGTCCTAGATGTTTTCAAGAATGGCCTTCCTGACATGATTGGTATAGGGTTAGAAGAGTCGCCTTCTTCCATATTAAACACATAAAAACTAGCAGGAAAAATTGATTGATTAACTTGCACTAGAACATCCTCTAAGACTCCCTCAGGATACACATTAGACCTATCAACAAGTTGAAGAATCACACATATTTCTTTCAATGGACCATTATTCAAAGACGAATAAACAGAAAGAGGCATGACATTTATCGAAGCTCCTAGATCTATCATTGTTTTCTCAATCCTAACATTACCTACTTTACAAGGAATAGTGAACATACCTGGGTCTTTGCATTTGGGACATAATTTTCTTTGAAGGATGGCTGAAACATTCTCTCCCATGCTTACCTTTTCATTACCTTTCAACTTCCTCTTGTTGGTGCACAATTCCTTGAGAAATTTAGTATATCGAGGCACTTGTTTAATTGCATCAAGTAAGGAAAGATTTACCTCAATTTTGCGAAAGGTCTCTAAGATTTCCTTATCTTCTTCTTTCTTGGATTTATTCAATCTTATAGGAAAATGAGGGTATGTCACCAAAAATTTTGGTTTGTCTCTATTAAGGCTTTCAGATTGGTCTGTTTGAGGTTAAGAGAGAGCCTCATTTTCAGCTTCTTCTCCTGAGTTGCCTTGTTTTATCTTGCTAGGTTCTTTCAATTCTTTCCCACTCCTCAATGTAATTGTACTAGCATTTTGTTTTGGATTAACAATAGTTTGTGAAGGCAATTTACCTTGAGATTACAATATGTTCACAGATGATGTTAATTGACTCACTTGATTCTCCAAGTTCTTGATGCCCGTCCTAGTCTCATGTTGAAATTGTTATGTGTTAGTTGCAAGTGATTTAACAACTTCTTCTATAGACATACCTGAACTTAAAGAAGGCTGATGTGGTGGAGAAATATGTTGTCTGGGCTAGAATTGCTGGAATTACGATCCTACCCCATAACTAAAGTTAGGGTGATGCATCCATCATGGATTGTAAGTGTTTGAATAAGGATCATATTTCCTTTGTGGTGGGCCTGGAAATCTTTCAACTACATTAGCCTGCTCAAAAGAATCTTCTTGAAGTGTAGGACACATATCAGTTGGATGGCCACCAGCAGCACAAATTCCAAAAGCATTAACCTGCTGCATATTTCCTACAGCCATTTGTTGAACAAAAGAGTACCTTATTCACCCTTCTCAAAGGGATATCTTGTCTGGATGCAAATTGTTGTGAGTTGGCACCCATGATGGAGATCAAATCTCCAGCGACAGTAGGGGTTTTGTTTACTATAGCACCTCCGCTAGCAGCATCTATCGTCTTCCTTTCCATGGGCAATCCTTCATAGAAGTATTGAATGCGCAGTTGTTCAGAAATCCCATGTTGAGGACAGCTTCCACACAATTGCTTGAATCTTTCCCAATATTCATAAAGGGTTTCTGTATCTTTTTGTTTGATTCCACATATTTCCCTTCTGATGTTTGCAGCTCGTGAAGCTGGGAAAAACTTATCAAGGAACATGTGGTTATAGAGCCTGTAGCTAAATAAAATAGCCAATCCTTCGTTCTCTCGACTAATGAGAATGGAAAAGCCTGCAATTTGATTTGTTCCTCGGTCACTTCTTGTGGTTTCATGCTTGAACACAGCACATGGAATTCCTTTAAGTGCTTATGGGGGTCTTCAAGAATTTAGGGAGCAAGTGGATCAATCCAGATTTTAGCTCAAAGTCCACCTCCAAAGCAGGGTATTGAATACACAGGGGCTGTTAATTCACGTTTGGTGCAGCCAATTCCCTCATAGTTCTTTCTTCATTGGCCATTGCTTGCTCTGCTTCAGAATCGCTAGATGAATCAGTAGATGAATTAGCCGGGTTGTTTGCCGTGCAACTTAACTTCTTTTCTCAATTCTCGAGCCGTCTTCTCAATTTCAGGGTCGTATTGCAATTCACATGTACAAGAAGAACGAGGCATAAAAGTAATAAAACAATAAAGAAAGAAAGAAAAATTAAATCTATTTGACACCAATCCCTGTCAGCGGCGCCAAAAATTTGGTGGGTGTCGAATCCAACAAATAATAAATGCTTGCTCTCTTAAAATATAAACTACAGCAAGGGTAAGCAAGATCATACCCACAGACATTAGTTAGATTTAATTTTACAAAGATTAGGGCAATAAAAGGAATTGGATTTGGATTGTTGTGAATTAAAACAAATTAAATTCAAGCGGTTTTTCTAGAATGCAAATTAAAGAGAAGATCAATATTAGTCGAATATCCAGCCCAAGGTATAATCTCATAATTGATTCAGAGAATCGATCATTGATGCAAAAATAAAATCCTTTACTCTTTCACCAAGTTGGTTATGGCCATTGATACGTCAAATAACTTATGTTTCCTTACTTTCTCAATAATCAAGAGACATTTTGACTATTTCTCTTGCCAATAAACAACCCTAGACACGATCTTAGGATTTAATTTACCAACAACATTAATCTCTAGAGAG
Source organism: Fraxinus quadrangulata (assembly GCA_903798255.1). Lineage (NCBI taxonomy): Eukaryota > Viridiplantae > Streptophyta > Magnoliopsida > Lamiales > Oleaceae > Fraxinus > Fraxinus quadrangulata. Next base: position 29,855 of record CAIGRB010014127.1, read on the forward strand.
GCTACCAATTCTAACCAACAAATACACAAGTGTGATTTATTTAAGCTAGACCATACCATAAATTGAAAACCTATTTGTAATCAACTATGTTATTTTACCACTAATATTAGAATATCTGAACAATTACGGGTTTAGATTTCTAATTGGCGATATATTGTTTTTACAATTAAACAATGTGCACTTTGTATAATCAATCAAAGCAATAATTTCAAGAAAAACAGAAGATATATAAATAGAGAAAGAATAGAAGAACAATGAAAATTAATTCGATCTCACAATTTTTGAAGAATCAAAACTTCAATTATAATTGTGCTGGATTAGAAATTTAGCAATCCATGAAAATTCAGAAAAACAAAAACAATCTCTCCTTTTTTTTCTTCTGTCCAGAACGTCCAGCCCCCTCTCTTTTCTTCTTTTTTTTTAAAAGGAGACTAAGTCTTTTATGGAATGATTATCTCTAAAGAAAGATAAGATTTTGGTTTCCTATTTCTAGTCTAATTCTAATCATTCCCAAATTTAACAAAATCCTCCAATTACATAAGGGAACCCTTTAAGATATTATATTCTCATTCCTTTTGAGAAAATAGGTATAGTCTTCCTTCACAAAAATCTCCCCTCTTAGTCTTTGGTCGTTCGGGTCAGTAAGGCGTGCCCACACCTTAAAGTAATATTCGCTTCAGTATCGTGCACTTTTTTTCTTTTTCTTTTGAGCTTCAATTCTAATTTCCAAAACTTGTAAAATTGAGTCTAATTTGATCTAACTCCTTCATATAACCTTGAAACACAAAATACAACCAAAATTAAAAACTTGAGCGATTGTAATAATCAAAATATGAGGAAATATAACAAATTAAATAGCTATTATGCTTTCTATCACATTGCAAACTCAATTCAAGTGAAAAAAGTAATGGAAGCATCTAAATCACTTCAATTGAAATACAAACAGAAAAGACCTTCTGCCGTGTAAGGTGTTGGTAACCTTCTGCCGTGTAAGTCGTCGGTAGTGGAAGTTGAGAAGAGAAGAATTGAATAAATTCTAGCGCCGCTTCTATGTGAATGATGAAATTGAAAAAATGCTCAACCCTCACCGCCTTACGTCTACATTCTAAAATCTGGTAATGGTTTTAAGATTATTACATTCTGCTTTGGGTTATAACTTATAATAGGTCTTGGGAGTTGGGCCTTGGCCTGCCAACGAGTAACTTTTTTGTATCATTAACCATTTAATTAACATTTGTTTGCAATTTATGTTTATCCTTGGATTAAACGGGGCGGGGCGGGGCGGGGCGGGGCGGGAACTTTGTTTCCCATCCCGGACACGGGGCTAATTTCCTTGACCCGTCCCCGACCCAAAACCCGATTAAGGGGTAATCCTCACCCCATTTGAGGTGGGATCCCACGGGTATCGGGTTTAACGAATTTTTTTGCCATCCCTAGTATACACACAACCACTGCTAAAGTTTGCCTCTCATTGATCAAACTTTCTACTGGCCACCATGTTTAAATCTCCATTTCCCTCCAAGATCCATCCTCCAAGGTCCATCCATTGGTTTGAAGTGAACATTTCAATAAATGGTTTTGCTATTTGTAAATCGGAGTTAACACTCCAGTGTACACCCACTATTGTGAAGGGGGGCAGTACACCGAGGTGTCATCAATAAAATTGTGAGTGAGAAGTGTAAAATAATATTTTCTTTTAATTTAACCTTAGAAGAGTTCAATGAAGAAAATGCATCAACTAGTAGTTGCTCTTGTTGGAATGCGAAAATAGAATTACCCGAAAATTAAAAAAAAAAATTAATTCCATAACAAGATCGTTTAGATATTTACGTAAGTGTTATATCAAGAATAAAATATTCGAATTTTTACCTAAATTCAACGTTGATTGATTCTTGAATTAATTTTGAATCATGAACTTCCAACTTTTTGGATCATGAAATTCCAACTTTTTAATTTCAAAAACTTGATACTTCAAACTTCCAAGTCTTTTAGAGTATTCTCCAAAGTCGAAACTACACTGGTGGGTGGGTACTTTCTTTTAATTAAATCAAGAAACTAATTATTGGACTACACTAGTTGTCCTAGAATTTTTATATACATTTAGTCTCTATTTATAGAGATAAAGATATTTCAATCCTCGTACAATAATAATTCTAGTTTCAAATACGAGTCTTAATTAAAATTCAAATAGGAGTTTTAATTAAAGTCCACGTCTAATTAGTTTACATTTAATTATACATGCAGTCTTAGAACTTCATTACAATTATAATTAAGTTTACACTTTTATAACAATTACAACTAAGTACAAAACTTTATTGTAGTAACAATTAAATCTAAAAAATTTATTATAATTATAATTAAGTTCCAATACTTTATAAAACTACCACGAGGACCAAATCCGACATATATTATTCAAACTCAAATAATTAGATCATGTCTAGTCGACCTTAAACCACTCAATCTAATTATTAATCTTTGATTTTTTCACTAAAAGCAAAAGATTGAACTTTTGGATTATATATGATCATAGAAGTCAATAAATCTATAATATTTTCCTTTGACCTGCTATATATGTATTTTATCTCCATCCAAGATCTGATAATTAGGTATGAGTATAAATGATCGTTTTGCTTTTCTAGTTATTCTCATTAATTTAAGTACAATTTTCTTTAACAGTCATTTTAACTAATGATATATGTTGAAGTTTAGCTATAGCTAAACATTAAGTTCAAATTTTAACCGTTCAATAAAAAATACTTAAATAGCCACTTTACCCATTTTTCAGGACGACGGTTCTTGATACAAATTCATATTCTCTGCTTCGCTCATTCTCAAATTCCCAATCATTGAGATATTTGATCAATCAAATTGATCTCATCCATTAATTATTCAAAAAATCATTAAAATCACGAAAATATATATATAACCATATAAAGGGATTTAAATGAAATACATAGCGATCAAGTGAAATTTAATTATTTATACAGTCATGTTATAGAATTAAACTCGAGTCGTGGTCCGTTCAATACATTCGAAGTGTACTAGTATCACCTTTAACTATTTCTGTGATGAATACAAATCACAAATCTAAATAGTTAATCGGTCAACACTACAACCTTCCAGTGCAAGATGTCAACCTAATACATTGGTTGTGAATAAATTATTTATGATCAAAATATAAATTGTGTCATACTGTACTTCTCAACGCAAGTACTCAACATATATTATTATAAATAATCATAGATATTTTAATTTGCATGCTCAATAATAAATAAATACAATAGATAAATAATACCACAATTTATTTATTATAAATTACTATTTTATCATAGCGAAATATACTATATTGGTACACAAACCAACGGCTCTCAACTTTCGTAGTTTCATTTCATATCTAGTAACTGAAGCGGGACATCCTTATCATCTGCAGTACGAAAATGCATCAGCAGTTTTACCAAAAATGCCGGATCAGCATCAGAAATCTCGGAAAATATACAAAATTGAAACTCTGCAACTTAATATCATAACGAACAGAAACTGGAAGATTAATTGTACATGTTGTATCAATGTGAAAAGGCCAAATGGAAACCTTTTAATACTACATTCTACAGAACTTTTATAAAGTTGCGGGAAATATTGAAGACCTCGAATCCCTAGATATTCGAGAATTTCATTAGATTTATGGCTTGTAAGAGCATTGGCCAAGCAGCTATTACAAAAAATAACAACATGAAATAATTCAAGAAATGAGAAGTGTACAAAAAACTGAACTTTATTCATGGGTGTGGATTTCCCAAAAACCCTGATCCTATAAAAACAAACAGCAGCAACAATATTAAAGAAATAAAACTGTTATTGGAAATATGCCATTCTAAAGTAGCTTTAAAACAACCACAAGTTCAGACTACAGTGAATTCCCTCCAGCATCCAGTGGGAGCAACTGCCCCCACTGGACTCATACCAGCTCCTCCACTGCTTGAGACAATGAGCAAATATGGTTACTTCTGGATCAAACTGTCAGAAGTAACCTTGACCATGTAGCATAGGAGTTTGAATTCGTCGTTTTGGTCATCCATATGGGCCGGGTCGACTGGATCCTTCTTGAAAGCATTTCTGCACCTCATCACTTCTTGTAGAGCATCATTTATTTCGACAGAAATGAACCTATAACGATTATCATCCAAATACTTCTTCACCGTTTGAAGATCACGAATAGCATCGTTGTAATTCTTGGAGCAAGTAACATATTTTTCCTGCAATTCAGAATCCTTGGTGTCTCTGTCAAGTTGATTATACTGGGCGTGGACTGTATTGGCTTTGTTCAACGCCAGGTCGACTGAGATTTCTGCTAGGCCCTTCATATCTGTGTTCAAGCTTCTGGGATCTGATTTAAACTGATTCAAACACTCAACAGGATTATAGGTTTTGGAGCAAATGTTCTGAAGATTCACTTCTCCCGGTGAGTAGCACATTGAAGATGGTATCACATTTACAGGCAAGAAAAAGTGGACCACGGAAATCACCGTACACGTGAAGTTGCTCAAGAAAAAAGTCATCTTTCTCTTATTTTTTCCTGAGCTTTTTGCTTTTCTTGTTTGTTGAGAGATTAAGGAAGCATATGACCCTCTTTATATAATAATTCTCATGTTTCAGTTATGAAGATTCAACTCAAGTGACTAATTAATATTATCTTCATTGCACAACATTAATATTTTCTGTTACATTACATTGCACTCAAAAGCATTCCATAAATGGCCCCTGCAGTTGTACACAGCTTGCTGAATTGCAGCATTTTAATTGAAGCATCTGATTGAAATAAATATTAGAAATCATCAGAAAATAGAACCATACTGGGGAGCAGATAACAAAAAAATTTGGAACTGTGCAATATAATATCATAATGAACAGAAATTGGAAATTAATTGTGCATATTGAATGGATGTTAAACGGCCAAATGGCAACCTTTTTCTACACTCTACAAGGCCAAAACAAAACTTATACATAGTCGAAACGAAATATCAAGGACCTCGAATCTATAGGACTAGAGATTCGCAAGAGATTCCTGAAAGCGGCTGCTGAACGATTACAATTGAAATTGCAAGCTCGATTCAATGTCATGCTTTACATAAGTACAGGCTCGCTACAAGTAACTTGCACCTTTCCAGGCTTTTTTCTTTATCTCTTTACAAATGAAACCTTTTTTAGAGCTCGGTTTCACAACCATTCTCTCTTTCCGGTGCTTATTAAGAAACTTATGCCACAGCCAACTGTTCCACAAAGCAGGGTGCCCTTACATTTACATAAATTATGTCTCTCCATGTATATCGATTTGCTAACAGAAAGCTACACATTTTGCATATTCCTTGTCGAATAACCTGAGATTGTAGTTTGAACCCTTCAACTCTAGAAGCCTTTTGCCTCCTTTTGACCGATTAACAAAGGAGCTGATGTGGGTAAAGGAACAACCAAGGCTCTGTCTTCATTGGATTGTTCTGGTCAGTTTACACTTAGAAATGAACATAGTGTCTGAATAATTCAGACTGCAGAGCTTCAAAAGCTCAGCAGCACGTTGCTTCAATACTGGACTGCAACCACTCTGGATGACAAGAAGAAGCTTTGCTGCAAGACCAGCATCCACAGCTTTTAATGAGCATTCATCGGGGGATAGTTTGCACACAGACCACAAGATTGAAAGTGCATATTCTGTACAGCTTTCTGAAACTCTCATAAGTAGTTTGACCATAATCGGTACAGTGTATGAACAATCCTTTAAAGCTTGTCTACCTTCAGGGACAGACGACAGGACATCTAAAATGAAAAGAGCTAATTCCAAGCTATCTGGACTCAAGCCAGATAACAGTTCCATCAATTGAGGAATAGCACCAATGCTCACAATCAAACTCCTAACTTTATCGTGTAAACAAATTGATTCGAGAAGGCCAAGCCCGGATAAATGTCCATTAGGATGTCTCTTATCTCGCACCAGTCTTATCAAAGCAACCAACAAGCTATGGCTAGAGAATATTTCCACTTCAAAATCCTTCTCTTCCATCAGTTTTTCAATTAACCTAACACAATTGACTTTTGTATCAATAGATCCTTCATTCAAAATATCGACAATTGATGATACCTTTGCAGGCTGCATCAAATTCGTTTTCGACTCAGAATCTAGAGTCAAGTTCACAAGAATTGCTATAACTTCAGAGCCTACAGCATACGAAGTAAATGGACCAAGTAAGGATGAAAGAAGAACAACTCCACCTTCGTCAACCACAGACTTCCTAGCAGTGGCATGATCCTTCACAACTTGTTGAAGTTCGTTAAGGGCTTGTATTCTAGCCTGACCTTTTGCCTTCTTCAGGGTATTGAGAAGCTCTGTTGCCCTTCCCTGTGCATCCTCAGACCTTTTCTTCATTTGCAAATACTTCTGAGAGAACCAAGTATAGATTAAATGATTAAGAGTCCTGTTTGGAGTTACTGTATCATCCCAAAGTTCTTGCATTGTAGTGGGACAAGTGTAGTGCCCCAAACTGAACCATTTGAGAATGTTGGATTTCTCATAGGTTTGCCCAGTGCAAAGAGTCACAGGGTCTTGCATTGGTTCAAGAGAAATGGGACAGATAAACACTGGTGGAACTTCAGGTAAATTTAGCTCTTCTATCATTTTCTTCAGATCCAATTTTTCTCCTACCCCTCCACCGAAACCCCCAACTGCAACTTCACCCAAGACTCCATTTTTTACTGCAGTGTCTAGATCTAAGATATGCCCACCCTCAAACCCAACCAGCCCATCTCTCTTTGAAGGCTGATACATAGGCATTTTTGTCGAACACCTACTCTCAAATGACCCAACTAGTCAACTACTGAACGACACAAACCCCTTGTAAAAAAACTCTCCAAAATATCCACATCAACAGCCTCTCAAGAAAGCACATTAAATCTAACAACTACGCACGAGAGGTGAAAAAAATGAAAAAATGTATAAAGAAAAGAAACTATAAAATAAAAAAATAAAAATAGAGGACTCCCCTGAAGATGTTTAGATGCTAGGTGGAGGTGGAGGTGGAGGTGGAGTGAATTCCATGTGAGCAAAGAAGGTTGTCATATTCTTTTCCATCCTTGCAAGTTGAAGCTTTAGCTTTTCAAACCGATCATCATACAGCCCTTTGGAAGGTGTTGTGGAGCTTGAAGGTCGATGAGGAACTAAGGACCGTTCATTACTTATAGTTTTCAGAATTGTACGTGTTGGTCGGGGTGCAATAGGTCCTAGTTCATGGAAATAGTACACACCTACGTCCTTCCAAACTAAACCCATTGTCTCTAAACAACGGAAGTCCAATGGTTGCATCTCACGAGCAATATGAAGTTCATTGTCATTAGGATCAATTAAATTTTCACGCATAGTCAAATGAGTAATCAAAGAACCCAAAATTAAAGGACGTTGGTTGGTGATAACATTGGCAAATTGGGAGGCTAACCAATATCCAAGATTCACCTTGATCTTCTTTTACATACACCACAAAAAATAAAATTCAGATTTGGCCAAAACCGCAGCAGAATCTTTCNTTCTCCTACCCCTCCACCGAAACCCCCAACTGCAACTTCACCCAAGACTCCATTTTTTACTGCAGTGTCTAGATCTAAGATATGCCCACCCTCAAACCCAACCAGCCCATCTCTCTTTGAAGGCTGATACATAGGCATTTTGTCGAACACCTACTCTCAAATGACCCAACTAGTCAACTACTGAACGACACAAACCCCTTGTAAAAAAACTCTCCAAAATATCCACATCAACAGCCTCTCAAGAAAGCACATTAAATCTAACAACTACGCACGAGAGGTGAAAAAAATGAAAATTCCCGGAAAGGGCTACAATGTTCGCTTTCAAAGGGTAACCTTCTCTCTCTAATTTCACTTTATCTAGTTTTCTCTTTTCATGGTCAAAAGACTCATCACCATCATCGTATAACAAATCATAGTGTATTCAAAATCAACACTCTTCCCAAAAAAATTAAATCTTTCTTCCCATTCAAGCCTCAAAAAAGAGTTAATCATGGAAAAAAAAGATGGGACATAAAAATATCAAATATTCCACAAAAATACAACACAAGTGAAGAAAAAAGTTGATACCCAGACCAAATATAACTGAAGATGAGGATTCAAAGGGCATAAAAGAGAGAAATAGAGAAGAAGACTGAAGTTTCCTGCAAAGGCTCCTCTCTGCTGAGGGGTCTACTCTTTTTTCTTTGGTTTTGGGGCCAGAAACAAACAATGCTGCTTAGAGTGTTGAAAAATAAAGTAATGATTTGTGGGAAAAAATTATCGTCTTGGAATAGCCAAATATTCGAAAGATTGGAGTCTCAATAAAAAATTTGCACCGTGACAGTGCTTTGACCGTACTCCTCGGCCTTTTCCCGTGCGGCTTTGACTGGACAGCCTTTGCCCGGTGATGTGTTCCACCGTTATCCAGACATTTTGAATTTATTCTTATTCTTTATCTTTAATTTAAAAAAATACATTTTTATAACAACATAACAAAACATAGTCAAATCGAAATTCATTTTTAAGTCCTTGTTTGGCCCATTTTTATAAAATTTATTTTCAATTACACATTTATAAAATTTATAATTTTTTATCAATTTTTGAATTATATATTTCATCATTTTTTAATCAAAATTTAATAAAAATATAATTTTTATCTGAACCAAACATGGACTAAATCTTCAATATGATGTCAAGGGGGCCCTATCGATGTAATGATTTTAATTTAAGAGCATGTATGGTGTGGATTTTTAAAAATAGATTTTGTTTTAAAAAATTATTTTTTTTAGAACGTGTTATTGAAACGTAAAAATTATGAATTTAAGTGCAAGATTATTTTACTTTGAAAATGTATGGTTAAAAATAAGTTTAAAAAAAATAAAGTTTTAGAAAATCTCTACCAAACATGCTCAAATCTATGTTTGATTATAAACTATATCTGAATATTGAAATCACATTTTATCCACATATTTTGACAGATGTACAATTACTATACATTTATCCATTATTATTTCTACGTATTTATATTTTAAATTGTTTATAAATACTTTCCAAATGTGCTCAAAACAATTTGGTTTAAGTTTCAGTTTTCTAAATGCTATTTAAAATCAAATCGAACCATTTAAAAATAAAAAATATTTTCTACCGAAAATTGGTCAAAATTATCGTTTGCTTGATAAATTACAATTTTAGTCTCCAAATTAAGATATAAATATCAAAATTCTGACCCGGCAATTTGGTTGTCAATTACCAATAATTATCCTGATTTAATAATCCAATCAATCAATCGTCAAAATTGATGGCTAATAGTTCCTATTTCATACATCAAACCTCTTCATGCCCAAAATGCATTGCAACTTGAAGATCTTGTATCAAGTTGTATTTTGACATTATATTTTATTTAATAAAATTTTATTTCTGACTTATTTTGTACAGTTTTTTTAGTTAAAAGTGAACATAACACTTTGTTTTAATTTTTACATTGAATTTATCGTAGTTGTTGCAAACGAGCCTAACTAGAAAAAAAAGTCTGACTCAAACGGGCTCGGAGCTCCTTTTTATGAGCCAAGGCTCGGGCTAACCATAAATGAGATATGGCCCGAGCCCGGACCAACTCACGAGCTGGAAGAACCAAAATACGTGTCAACTTGTATGTGAGCTCGTATGGCTCACCTTTTTATGCCTTCAAGCCACTTCCATAATTAAGGACAGATGCAACAATAGCCCTAAGGAGAGATTAGATGTCCTATAATTTTTTGATCAGCAATCGCAACCTATTTTTGGTCAAACTCATTGTTGGAATTGTGGTCTGCCTCTCTATTATGATTTGGATCGTTAAGTATTGTTGGTCTGTTTTACTTGTAATACTTGAGCTTATGCTTGTGTTGGACCAAACTGGTTTGCTGCTCCAAAATTAAGTGGTGCAATTTTGGCTCTACACTTGGATTGATCTGGACTTTGGATGAAAGGATGTGAAGTGTTGTTTTAATCCCGTTGTGGACTCTTCGATTGAATTCATTCGTTCATTCTCTTCTAGGGTTTTCTCTCTGTATCTTCTCTCTCGAGTGGTTTTCTCTGTAATTGATTCTTGAGATCCTTACTGTGTGATCTGTAATATCTTAGTGATATTTCGAGTGTATCTTGTATATACTAGTGAGAGGAAACTTGTATCTGTGCATATTTTCTGTTTGTTGATCATATTACAAGTTCTGTTATTATTGCTTGTTACACTGAATATACTGCTGCATTATGTGTGGAACATAAACTTAAATATTCTTGTGAGTTTGTTTGTAAATATGACTACTGCACATAAGTTTGAAGTAGAGGTCTGGAGAGGGACTGGGGATTTTAGCCTGTGGCATCAGAAAATGAGGGCTCTGTTGTTACAACAAAGATGTGCTGTTGTTATTGATGGTAGGCTTACTGAGTTTAGTGCTTATAGGAGACAAGAGTTAGATGAGATTGCCTGGAGTTCTACTTTTCTTAATCTACCTGATAGTGTGATTAGAAAGGTTGGAGATACTACTAATACCCAAAGTCTTTGGGCTAAACTCGAATCTCTCTATCTAACTAAATCCATGCCAAACAAATGCTACATGCTAAGACAATTATATAACTTCATATTTGATCTCTCTTCAAACTTAGAAGCCAATATTGATAAATTTACAAAATTAGTACAAGAAATAACAGACCGTGATGAAGAATTATCTGAAGATCAGCAAGTTGTTGCTCTATTAAATGCCTTAGGTGATAGATACATAGACTTAAGAAATGCCTTAGAGTTTAGGAGAACTGAACTTACTGTTGATATTATAATATCATCTTTAAGGAACTGAGAACTGGAACTGAAAATTGAAGCTAAGAATTCTAAGTTTGGAGAATGATTAAATATTAGAGAGAAGGTTAACCAGAACAAGAAAGTGAAACAATGTAACTACAACTCTCTAAAGAAAGGGAAATCTCAGTTTCCTAAATTCAGAACTCAGAACAGGAATCAACCCAAATCTAAAATGCAAGACAGAAAATGCTACTATTGTGGGAAGACTGGACATCTTATAAAAGACTGCTTTAAGAAGATATCTGCTACGAAATCTAAATTCAAGACTGATGGGTCTGCAGACATTGTTTGCAATGATGAATCAGACATTTAAGGGGTTGTCCTTGTTACTACAACTAAAAGGGGTCTAAATGAGTGGGTGCTAGATTTAGGCTGTTCCTTCCACATGTGTCCTATTAAATAGTGGTTTACTGACTTTAATGACCTTAGTGATGGCCAAATTCAAAAGGAAAACAATATGACCTGTCAAATTAAAGGTATTGGAAATCTGAAACTTCTATTGGACAACAACTATATTCTTGAACTACATCAAACCAGATATGTTCCTAACCTGCGAAGAAATTTAATATCTTTGGGGCAATTGGATGATGAATATGAAATAAAAAGTCATAGAGGTCTTACCCAAATCAATCTTAACTCAAAACAGATAATTTTTTCTCCTAAGTCTAATGGCATTTTCATACTGCAAGCTGGACCATTAGTTGGCAACAACTCTGCAATTGTGAAAACTCAGGCTGATAAAGCCTTGATTTGGCGTAGGAGACTAGCCCATATTAGTGAAAAGGGATTGATGATTTTGAACAAATTAAATTGTTTTGGAAATGATGATATTGAAAGACTTAGATTTTGTGAAGATTGTGTTGTTGGAAAACAAAGTAAATTACCTTTCAAAACTGGAATTCACGGATCTACTTCTATTCTTGAGTACTTGCATGCAAACCTATGGGGACCTGTTTTAGTAAGTATTTTAAGTGGTTTCAGATTTTACCTATTAATAGTAGATGATTTTTCAAGAAAAATTTGGACTTTTCTTTTAAAAACAAATCTGATACTTTTCAAAACTTCAAGCAATGGAAACTTATGATTAAAAATCAAACCAACAAAAAAGTTAAGGCACTTAGGATAGATAATGGCTTGAAATTCTACAATTATGAATTTGATATTTTCTGTAAAGAGTGTGGAATTCTGAGACATAGAACAGTAACATACACTCCTCAACAAAATGGTATTGCTGAGAGAATGAATAGAACCCTATTGGAAAATGTGAGATGTATGTTACTTAGTTCTAATCTTCCAAAATTCTTTTGGGATGAAGCCCTAAAAACAGCAACTTATCTAATAAATAGAATTCCTTCAAGTGCTATTGATTTTCAAATCCCTGAACATTTATGGTCTGGAGAATCTCCTAATTATCTCAAATTAAGGGTTTTTGGTTGTGCTGTATATTCCCATCAAGATGCAGGCAAATTAGAACCCAAATTGCAAAAATGTGTTTTTTTTAGGTATGGAAAAGAAATTAAGGGTTATAGACTATAGGTAAGAGAAAGGAATGGGTATAGAGTCATAATCAGTAGAAATGTTGTATTTGATGAAAATCAGTTTCCATGTAAAGCTCTCTCAAGTCAGAATACTGATCTTCCAACTTTGACTAGAGAAACTGTCTTGAAAAATCAAGACCAAAGCAATTATGAACCTGAAAATTTGATTGAGGTGGAGTCTACTCAATCAACCACAAATCAGTCTCTAGAAGACTCTGAAACTGAAGATTATTCTCAAGGAACATCCCTTGACAACTATCAACTGGTCAGAGATAGAGGTAGAAGGAATATGATTCCTTCCACCAGAATTAATACTGATGAATTTGTGACATTCTATTCTGAACTGAAATCTATTAATTCTGAACCTGTGACTTATCAAGAAGCCTTAAATAGTAAAGACTCCAAATTTTGGTTGGAAGCAATATAAGAGGAAATTAATTCTCTTCTTAAGAACAAAACTTGGGTTCTTGTTGATAAACCTAAACATCAAAAGATAGTTGATTGTAAATGGGTTTATAAAATTAAAGAAGGAGAACCTAATACTTTGGGAAAAATGTATAAGTCTAGACTTGTTGTTAAATGATTCACACAAAGAGAGGGTATTGATTACAATGAGATTTTCTCACCTGTTGCAAAGTATACTTCTATCAGAATTTTACTTGCCTTGACAGCTCATTTTGACTGAGAATTAGATCAGCTTGATGTTAAGACTGTCTTCTTAAATAGTGACCTTGATGAAACCATGTACATGCATCAACCAAAAGATTTTGAATTACATTCAAAATCTGAACAGATTTGTTTATTAAGAAAGTCTCTTTATGACCTAAAACAGGCCCCAAGGCGATGGTACAAGAAATTTTATTCTTATATTCAGAATTTGGGCTTTTCCAAAAGTAATTTTAATTCATGTTTTTTCTATAAAGGTTCAGAGGATCCTGAATCTATTTATCTACTACTCTATGTTGATGATATGCTTGTTGCCTGTAAAAACAGATTTGATATTGAGTATGTTAAAGGAAAACTTAAAACTAAATTTGAAATGAAAGATCTAGGAAAAGTTAAAAGAATTTTAGGAATAGAAATCAAAAGAGATAAAAAAAAAAAAAAACTACATTTTGTATGTGAATCAAAATTCCTATGTGAATAAAGTACTTGAAAGGTTTGCTATGTTTGATTGTAAATCTGTAACGTTGCCTATTGCTAATCACTTTAAACTTTCTAGTGAACAATCATCAAAAGTTGATGATGAGCATGATAGAATGTTTAGTGTACTCTATGCTAATGATGTTGGATCTATAATGTACCTTATGATATGCACTAGACCTGACCTAGCTCATGGGATAAGTATCCTTAGTAGATTTATGGCTAACACTGGTGAAACACATTGGATAACTATTAAATGGATGATGAGGTACTTAAAGGGTTCAACTAGTTTGGGCTTAATGTTTCAAAGATGTAATGAAGGTGTCACTTTAAAACGTTATACAGAATCTGATTTTGTTGGTGATTTAGATAGGAGGAGATCTACATCCTCTTATGTGTTTCATTGAGGGACGCGAGAACTCATGCACCGTCGAGCTTAATAAGGAAGGAACCCATTGTAGTGGTCAAAGACGATGTCCGATTCGAATTTCCAACCAACCTCGACAAGAAACTGCTACATCTCCCTCACTGGCTAGTTGGGGCTCTTCCTTGCCATGTCCAGATCCACAAAGGTCCAACTTAGACAATCTCATAGACAACGTTTGAAGATTTTTCTTGACTTTCTGCTAGTGGTGTCAAATCAGGCAGGCAATCGCCTCGATAACAGTGATCCAGGAATTAGCTTGTATTCATTGTAAAGTCTGATAAGGAATGTGGATATATCGATATGCTTTGTATGAGCTCATTGAATGTTCTTTTGATTTAATGCATATTCATATATTTGTATCCTTCATGAAAATTTAGTAGGGTTATATGTGATAATATGTTTAATTCTACTAGAAAGATTATTAAATAAAATAAAACTATTGATCTTCAAATTTGAATTAAGTGTTGTCAAATTCTTGGGTTGATGTTAAAACGAAGATTATAGAGGGATATAAAGGTCTAGTGCTTTATATTAATTGAATTTCATAAAAGCTTTCCAAATAATTAGTTTAAAAGCTTATTACTTTAATTGGCC